>JASAND010018728.1:0-25685 GCA_030248195.1 Trissonchulus latispiculum
TGGTTCGATGAAATGCAACTTAGCGTTGCTGTTGCTATGTGCTGTTCTTCATATTGGTAATAATAATCCATGCTACAATTATCAATTAAATAATGTTAATTTAGCCAAAGTTTCCTCTGTCAAGGATTTAGGTGTTCACATCACTACTGATTTAAAGAGCCATGTTCATAGTGCAAATGTTGCCGCTGCTGGGTTTCGGGTGGTGAATGCCATTTATCGGGGGTTTGTCACTAGGAACCAGGAAATTCATGGTTGAACTATTTAAAGTATATGTACGACCAAAACTTGAGTATGCATCTGAAGTATGGAACCCTTACTTAATTTGTGATATTGATTTAATTGAAAAGGTTCAAAAAGGTTTTACTAAAAGACTACCAGGAATGGATTTAGTCTCTTACCGGGATCGGCTGTCCTTGTTGGGATTACAAACGTTGGAAGAAAGAAGACTTGTTAAAGATTTGATTATGATGTATAAAATTGTTAATAATGAGGTTGATTTATCTGTGAGTGACTTTTTTATTGGAGTTAAATTCTGTAACTAGGGGACACAACCGGCGATTTATACAAATGAGGCCTCGTTTAGACGTTAGAAAACATTCCTTTAGTTCAAGAATTGTACCAATATGGAATTCTTTACCCCAAAGTGTGGTAGAAATTACCAACCTAAATATTTTTTTAAGCAAAGATTGCAGACAGTTTCACTCGAGTCCGTTTCTCCGAACATTTCCGAGCTCAAGTAGCCAGTTGATGGCTCTGCTTGGCCTTTAGCTCGGCTTTGCACACTATGAAATAAAATGTACCTATGATTTTGTACGTGCATCAATGCATTATATACTTATGCATACACTAGAGTGTTGTGCTGGCAATAAATGTAGTAGTAATAAATGTAGAACTCGAGTTTGGCTTTGGTTTTCGAGCGTCTGTGTATAGATTTTCGATCGCGATTTTTTTCGTTCTCAAGAAATCATACCACCGCGAAATTACTGTGACCAACTTGAACCAAGTGTTATTTTGCTTAAAAAATTCGCGTAGTGAAATACACACTTTTTATGGAAAATAGCAACATATTTTTGGGATGCAGGTGCTGACCAAAAACACAGCTTCAACCTAATTAATCGCATTTGTTTTCATGGATTATTATTATTAAATTATATTATTAAAATTCATCTACCGTAAATCTGCTGACAGTTTGAGTTTGTTGCTCCTGTGTTCTTAGCTAAAAAGCAATCATTTTGACTGTTGGAGTGTTTTTGTTTATTTGTTTACATTACAACCAGATTTTTTTGTATCCTGAGGCTGGACCTTGTTCCTGTAGATAAATCGTGAACGAAATTGCTTCCTCCTGGTATTTTCTCTCTATCTTAACATTTTGGTCTAATATTTTTTTCTTGTTTTTAGCTTCTTTGTCGTGAGCGATTGCTACTGAGACCAATTTTGTACATAGTACTGGCAATGTTGTGCTGGGCTGGGAGCTTGTATTTCTTTTTCCAAGGTCTAACATCGTGGATGGTACGCCAACATTTTATATTCTCGGCCTGTTGGAAGTTACTTTTTTAATGCCATTCTGGCTCTCATAGCAGTGTATGTCTGTGCAGCTGAGTTTTGCAAGGTTTCTGTATTAGAAGTGATTTCTCATACGGGAGTAGTCAGATTATACTGTGGGAATTGATTTGGTAGTTTTTAATTTATTTAACTGTCTTTATGCCGCTTTAGCAGTCCGCGGCAGAATCAAGAACACATAATCGTCCTTGCATTTTTTTCTGGAATTTTATGATGCCCATGACATTTGGCACTTCTTATCCGCCATTAGTCTATTTCTCTCTTATCATTTATGGTAAAACTTTACACTCATTTTACAGCTTAAGTTGTTTTATTTGTCGGCAATTTTTGACTTGATTTATTAGAAATTGTGCATTGTGCAGTTCAGTCAATTTCGATTTCCTAGGGATTCTATTAATTTGGCTTAATTAAAATTTCAGGTTGTTCTCACTTTGGACGACGATCTTGCCTATGTTCCTCAAACAGAGATTCCAGTATTTTAAGCTTTTACAGTGTTGTAAGAATTGAGTTGAAAAGCTGACTCGTGATACGTGCCGTTTGTCATAAATCGAACGGGTATTGTGTACCTGACTAGTCTATTTTTATGTTCATATTTGTTTTTTGCTTTGTCTGAATGCTTTCACTTATGGTAAAAATATTGGCGATTTTTCCGTATAGCTTTATTAAAACATTCAATTCTGCTCTAAGGTTGTGCTCAAACAAATTGAAAATGCCTAGAAGCTCAAACTAATTTCCGAATTTGAAAAGAGAAGTTAGCACAGTGCGAGAAAAGCATATCGGGGAGGAGAGGGGTCGCCCGTTTTGTACGCTTTTAGTTCGAATGTACAAGCTCGTTTAACTTCTGAAGGGCCTGCCGCAGACTCCTTGGTTTGAGTTAGACCTGTTCTTGGACCCCTTTTGGGTGTGCAGTCCTTGTCTGTTTGGCTTTTTCCTAGGCCAAATTTTCACGGAGGGAAGTCTGGGGGCGGGCGAAAATGTTTTCAAAAAATGTTTAAAATTTGCAATTTTTCACTGCTGACCTAAAAATTGAACAATTTTAACATATGTTTAAGCTTAAAATGGCTAAATAAATGCTAAAAAAAGATCTAAAATTCCGACGAAGCCGGAAAAAGTTTTCACAATGTACCCTAAAAACCCTATTTTTCTGTTGACTTTTGAAGTCTGGATGGCAGTCAGGCCCTAATCCTGGAGGGGCGATTCTGTGAGAGACCGATTTCTGAAGGGCCGCCACACAACCCCTGTGTGAGAAAAAGTCAGACATTTTACGTCACATCTACGGTTATAATTGCTGGCTATATTTAAAACTGATGAAGCGCTTTATTTTTGTGCCTTGTCTGCCTGTTCGTTAATTACTGCTTTTTGTTTATCGATCTTTGCTAATCTATTCGGTGGATTATGTATGTGGTTTCCGTTGAGACAGGTCTTTATGTTCGATCAGAAATAGCTTGCAAAACTGTGTACAGAATTACATGTGCGGAGTTGCAAATCTTTTTTTGGTTAACGTGAGGTTAGAGGTTAGAGTAATACGGCATATACCACGAGCTGTTTCCATAAACCTTCAGGTTTGTTGCTATAGGTTAAAAATAAACAATTTTTACACTCGAATGTACACTGTACAGCGAACTTGTAGCGCAGGTAGTTTGAATTTTAATGTGCTCAGATTCTCCGGCTCTCTTGCTTACGTTCTTAAAATTTAGACGATGATACCTACCGTTCAAAGCTATCGCACCGAGCGTACTAAGGTCGGGCTGCACTAGGGGGGCTTAGGGTCTAGATCCTCCTTTTGAGGTAGCAAAAGTAAACCTTTTTGCAACTTTTTCATCGGTTTTCGCGCCTTCGTTTTAAAAATTAAACACCCAATGTACAATTTTCTGCGAAAAGTGTAAAAATTGTTATCCCTCAGACCTCCCTTTGTAATTTGACCTTAACCCCCCCCCCCCCATTTCAAGATCCTGGGTGCGGGCTGTGCCTGACAGTGTACGAGTTTTTTATTTCTTGTATGTTACGGATTTTATAGGGATGTTATGACATGTCGTGTCATGTTGTAATTTTCTGCTGTAATCACTTGGTACATATTATAGCATGTAATAACGTGACTATCAAGAGGTGGCTATTTATATTGTTATATCTATTTGTGCATACGCATACTAATGTTTTGATTTTATCTGTTTTGTTGCTGTTAATCTGATTGTCCTTGTTTTGTGTGATACGGGCTTCCATTGTAATATTATCTATGCCACTTAATATTAATTAAATTAATCATGGGTTGTTTATTATTAAGAAATGAGTTTAAAATAGGAATCTGAGTTATTGCTTGTGATTGCTTTAAATCCTTTAATGTTTGTTTTTTGTAGATAAATTTATCAGTAGACTTTTGTTTGCACGGATAGTTGCCTAGTAAGCAAGTAAGAACTCATTTATAAATTATTACTGGCTGCGCAGCAGGTTTACAATTTAGTAAAATGTCCGCACAGCAGAAACTCAACCATTTGCACAACAATTTGTTGGAGTTTCGTGAATTAGGATTCACCAAGAGTGATTGTATAGATTAGGTTTCATAGCATTTTTTCTCACATAGGACCCCGGAATGGTTCAATGTTGAAACACGTGTTTGGAGAACATTAGACTGGGCGGTCGCATATGTGAAAATTTTCTCAAATTGAAATAGTCTGCCTGGAGCAGTGTAGCAAAATTGGTAATTCTGAGCTATCCCCGTTAATGAGCTATTGATATGGTTATGCTGAAGTGTCCTTGGTAGTATTTATTTGAAGATAAATGTCAAGTCAATTAAACCAAATTTGTTAAAACACAGTTAATCAGTTTATAAGTACTACAATATTAGGAAACAGGTTGCGCCCAAACATCTAAGTCAAAAACTAGGTAACACTTCAGGTGGGGGATTCCCTTTGGTTTTACATTGTTCGATTGCGGTCCAAACCAAGTTGAAATTTTATGAGATTTCCCAAAAACACCTTAGCGTTCTAACACTGCGCAATCTCGCTTCGAAAAGTCGACATTTGCCTTTAGGACAGTTTTGCCAGTTTCTGACAGTGGGGCAGCTGCATTATTATAGCTTCTCATTTAAAAGATCTCTTTGTGCTCTGCATTATTGTTTTTTGCAGAAACTTTTCCCAGTCATGAGATATAGTCAACTCCATCGAGAAATCAGTTTTTTCACAAATTACTGCCAAATCTTACGAGACAATTTTGGTCCATTTATACTCAATGGATACAGCGTCCAAAATGCACATTTTATGACTCCCTATTAGCCGGTCTATCAGTTGGAGATTTGGCCGAATAACCGTTTTGGCAAAACTGCGGTTTTTTTAAACATCGAATTCTCAAAAATTTCAGGAGATTTTTGCAGAGTGGATATTTGCACTATTGCGAAGGGACTTTTTTCTTGGTTTGGCTAAAACGTTTCCCAGTTTCGGGAAAATTTAGTGCAAACTTTAAAATTTAGCCTCTCCTTGCATTTTAAAATTTTCTCTACCGCTAAGTGACACTGACGAAACCCAAAAAACGTCCCTCGGCCCATCCTCTGTAGGTATGCTAGTGCAAAATGAAATTTTGGCTGGTTCCACAGTTTTGAGAAATCGTTGCTAGTTTCGTAAGCTCCATGCGAATGGCCTAATTATAAGCTTTTAAACGATATATATAAAGCTCCTTCCAACCCCAAAATTGCGAAAGTTACAGTGTTTCAAAGAAGTCACCACAGAAACACTGCCCAATAAGGATACCATCACCGTAAGACCATTTTTTGAGATATTTTTTTGAACGATCGTAAGAGTGTTTTCGCGACAATTCAAACTTCGATTTTTAACGAAGGCAATAGCTCAAAGGAGACCGCTAATTCAACTTCCAAGTTTACTATCGCTGTAACTCTTGCAGAACCGAAAAATGGTTTCGAAGCGTGCGAAAACGATGTGCGGGATGCGTTTGAGTATTGCCTGCGCCCGAGTAAAGTTTGCACCTCACAAGTTATCAGAGAGTTACCTCGGAAACCCCCATAATATAGTATAAAAGGCACTTTGCGGATTTGAAAAAGTGTAAATAGGCATAACTAATTAACAGGAAGGAATTAAAAGCTAATATTTTCATTTTGAAATCTCAAGGCCAAGAGCTTTACCAACCTTGCCCGGAAATAATGAACTTTGAAAAAAAATCTTTCTCTTACTGGTTTGAAAGTGGGAGTTTTTTCTGTATTCAGCATGATTTTTCCATTTTTGTGTTAACTCGATTTTTCGAACGGCCCATAGGAAAAATTTTTCTATACTATTTTTGCTTATCTAGGCAATGATTTTTAGCAAGTTTGGTTTTTTTTCAAAATTTCGATCTGGTTCGATTTTTATAGTTCGAGTTTTTATAGTTTTATTGTTCGAAAAATAGCGTTTTTGGACACCTTCAAACTGAAAAATTTCATTTTGAAAAAAGAAAAAAGAAAGTCTTTGAAAAGACTTTGTGACTCTTGAAAAAGTCCGAAAATTTGAAAATAGTCTAAAAACGGGCAAAAACAGCGTTTTTCGGCCTCGGGGTGGTGTACCCATATTCAGGAAATCGGGGTCGCTGAACACGATAAGCATATCGCCGAAACTGACGGATGTGCCCATACGGTTTGCTCTGGGCGCCTTTGGTTTCCTCGCCTAGGGTCATGGTGGCAAAAAGTCCCTAAAACGGCTATTTGGTCTTGGGGAGAAGCCCGAACACATAGTAAATCGGGATCGCCGAACGTGATTGAGCACACCGTCAGAAACGGTAGGATGTGACCCTCATGCTGCTTGGCGCCCGTGGTTCCTCGCCCAGGGTCAAAGTTGGGAAAAGTCCCCAAAACAGCTATATTCGGCGGCTTCTAGCTAAAGTAGCGGGGGTTGGCGGAAAAATCATCTCTCCGTTTCAATGGGGCGTATTGTCGTTTCCGACTAGCAAGTCCCACCGGTTACTACAGTCTAGTGGCCAATTGACCACTGGTCAAACCCCCTAAAACTTCGTTTTTCGGCGTTTTGGTTGGAAGTACATATGTAGTAACGATCGGGCTTTGTTCGTTTTGACTGGCGCATTATCGAAACCGATGAAAGTGACCACTGGTCACTACGGCCTAGGTGGGCTCATTGACCACTGGTCAAAGCCCCTAAAACAGCGTGTTTCCGCGTTTTGGTTGATGCCATACAGGTAGTAATTCTACTAAGCCCAAGTCACTGGGTATATGTTCGAAACCGACGGAAGTGACCACTGGTCATTACGGTCTAGGTGACCTATTGATCCACTGGTCAAAACCCCTGAAATGAAGCGTTAAGGGGCGTTGTGGTTGGGGGCATATATAGCCATGGGGGGAAAACCACTTTTTTCGGATTTTGGCTGGGACTTTTGTTAGAAGTGCTAGCTGAGAACTTTATATACCATTCGTACTTGGCGTACTTAGAACTTTCTTTCAAAATTTATTTACTTCTTCTTCAGGTTTCACCGTTAGTCCGGTATAATGCAAAAAGTAGCGGTGTAGAAAACTTAATGGGGGAAAACCAAATGGGGAAAATAACCCCACCCTCACAGAAGTCTTTGAAGATTCTCAGTTGGGTGCGATTTTGACACTTCCCGCAAAAAAATCGAACTTTTTAAGCAGTATGAATAAAAAAATCTGACCTAGGAAGCTTTTTGAGATCTCATGTGTCATTGAAAATGCAGCATCAAATGGACAGGTTTCATAAAGTTTAACACATAAACATTAAAAAATTTTTTGGAAAAATGCTAAACACGCTGCAATTTGATCAAACTTATTATTCTGCAACTGGCAAAGAGAATGGCATTTTTATTTACAATTGGCTATTAAAAGTCACTATTAGACCTCTGCTGGGTCCTCAGAGCCCGAAATTGCACTTTTATAGTTTTTTTTGCCTCTAGTTACCCAGGTGTTCAAAATTGCCCAAATCTGACAGCATAGGGTGACGCAGCGTCCTCGATAATACCGTACTATAGTCACGAATTGTTTTCCTGTTGAGTTGGCAAAAATTTTCAAAAAATTTTGGAGTTTTTTTCCCCAAAGTGGGTTTCCCCGATACGTTTGGCAATGTGCCAGACTAACGGTGCATCGGATCGGTCTAATTTTTGCTGTGTGCAAAGAGGAAGAGTTGCCATCATTGCAGATATTTGCAAAACTTTTCTAGCCCAACCCAGTCAAAGAAGTTACATCGCTCCAAACTTTTGGCAATTTTTTGGAAGGTTGGACCAAAAAGTAGGTGTCATTTTCAAAATGTCAAAAAATGAGCAGGAGTGAACCAAATGAGTTGATCTTTTTTTTTATAGGTTAGTAGTATAGTGTGGACATTTCGACCCACCAATCATTGGATTGAGACTGCCCTCTCGCGGTCCCGACTTACCTGGCATATATTAGTGATTTAGTGACTCCACCCCTCTGCTATTTTACCGGTATTCCGGAAGGGCTTGGGAACCTTCTGAGCTTTCACCAGGCCGCATTAGTGGTTTTTTGGGTTTTTTTATGGTTTTCTATTTTTTTGGCGTTTTGTATTTTTATATTTTTTGGTCTTTGCGTATGCTTCTTCTTCTTCTTCTTCTTCTTCTTCTTATATCACATTATTCTCAGGTGTTATTATGCAAATACGTTTCAGTTAGTATCTAAGCCATTGGGTTAGGTGGTACATGTTCTTTATTTAAGTAAAGGTCTCGTAGTAACACCATCACTCTGCACCTCACGCTTAGGGTAAAGATAACTCAGAGCGTTTCTAATTTGGTGGTACATAATCATGTTGTTATTTACATTACTAAGTCCTCTATTTTCTCCTGACTTTGTGCAACCAGTTCTTAGCACCTCTTTAAAGTCTTCCATAGTGAACTGATTAAGGCTTTTACTGACACCCTTGTGACTCACCTTATTAGTTTCACCCCATGCATAATAAGTTTTACTGCAGAGAGCTATAAATGCCTTCACCCTTCCACTCTTCTTTAAACAGACCTGGGATTCTTTTTGGCTTGGATCTAATACAAAGAAGTCTTTTAGTGCAATTTTCCAGTTTTCCTCGTTTTCGGGAGGGACGCAGTCATTTATAAATCAGTGGCGGAGCAGGCGAAGTATAGGGAATCAGTATCCATTTGACAAAGTTGAAACGTCCCCGGTCGTAGGTTTGGCGAGGCAATCATAATAGAATTCTAGCATCCTTAGCTTTGCATATTGGTAGACAAAGAACCCTACTAACTCAGGAAGTTTGTGGACAACTTTGGATTTTGCAGATTGAACCTCGTAAACTCCATTTCCTAAATCATCTAGTCTTCTGAATCTCCAACCATTTACCTCCTCTACTTGCACTAGATCTCTGACAAAATTTAACGTCCGTATGTTTTTCCACGTTTGTTATAGTTCTACCGTAATAAGAATTTCCTAAAAGTTTAAACATTTCCCCCTTGACTGCTAGGTACGGATCAGAATCAGCTCTCGAACGATGGTAGGTTACCTCGTCGTCCAATTCTTTAAAACAGGGTTTAGGTTTGAATTCTATTGCCTGGTAAATTTTTGTAATTTTGAGACCATGTTTTTGATACCACTTGATTAGAGTGAGGAAGCTAGAAGAATTTTCTTTCAAAGTAACTTCCAATCAGTCCTTACTTTTGGTGAGATGGTCACTCAGGTTCAAGCTAGCAGGTTGTTTGGACTAGTTGAGGTTGATATAGAGGTACCCGAGGACAAAAAAGAATACTTCGCAGAGATGACACCTATTTTCAAAAATGTTGAAATTACTAGGGAAGACATCGGGGACCATATGAGGAAGTTTTGTGAGGAAAATGACCTGATGGCACAACCTAGGAGGGGACTGATTGGAAGTTACTTTGGAAAGAAAATTCTTCTAGCTACTCCTCTAATCAAGTGGTATCTAAAACATGGTCTCAAAATTACAAAAATTTACCAGGCAATAGAATTCAAACCTAAACCCTGTTTTAAAGAATTGGGCGACGAGGTAACCTACCATCGTTCGAGAGCTGATTCTGATCCGGACCTAGCAGTCAAGGGGGAAATGTTTAAACTTTTAGGAAATTCTTATTACGGTAGAACTATAACAAACGTGGAAAAACATACGGACGTTAAATTTTGTCAGAGATCTAGTGCAAGTAGAGAGGTAAATGGTTGGAGATTCAGAAGACTAGATGATTTAGGAAATGGAGTTTACGAGGTTCAATCTGCAAAATCCAAAGTTGTCCACAAACTTCCTGAGTTAGTAGGGTTCTTTGTCTACCAATATGCAAAACTAAGGATGCTAGAATTCTATTATGATTGCCTCAAGCCAAACCTACGACCGGGGACGTTTCAACTTTGTCAAATGGATACTGATTCCCTATACTTCGCCTGCTCCGCCACTGATTTAAATGACTGCGTCCCTCCCGAAAACGAGGAAAACTGGAAAATTGCACTAAAAGACTTCTTTGTATTAGATCCAAGCCAAAAAAGAATCCCAGGTCTGTTTAAAGAAGAGTGGAAGGGTGAAGGCATTATAGCTCTCTGCAGTAAAACTTATTACGCATGGGGTGAAACTAATAAGGTGAGTCACAAGGGTGTCAGTAAAAGCCTTAATCAGTTCACTATGGAAGACTTTAAAGAGGTGCTAAGAACTGGTTGCACAAAGTCAGGAGAAAATAGAGGACTTAGTAATGTAAATAACAACATGATTATGTACCACCAAATTAGAAACGCTCTGAGTTATCTTTACCCTAAGCGTGAGGTGCAGAGTGATGGTGTTACTACGAGACCTTTACTTAAATAAAGAACATGTACCACCTAACCCAATGGCTTAGATACTAACTGAAACGTATTTGCATAATAACACCTGAGAATAATGTGATATAAGAAGAAGAAGAAGAAGAAGAAGAAGAAGCATACGCAAAGACCAAAAAAATATAAAAATACAAAACGCCAAAAAAATAGAAAAAACCATAAAAACCCAAAAAACCACTAATGCGGCCTGGGTGAAAGCTCAGAAGGTTCCCAAGCCCTTCCGGAATACCGGTAAAATAGCAGAGGGGTGGAGTCACTAAATCACTAATATATAAAAGCCAGGTAAGTCGGGACCGCGAGAGGGCAGTCTCAATCCAATGATTGGTGGTCGAAATGTCCACACTATACTACTAACCTATGTGTGCAAAGATCAACTCATTTGGTTCACTCCTGCTCATTTTTTGACATTTTGAAAATGACACCTACTTTTTGGTCCAACCTTCCAAAAAATTGCCAAAAGTTTGGAGCGATGTAACTTTTGACTGGGTTGGGCTAGAAAAGTTTTGCAAATATCTGCAATGATGGCAACTCTTCCTCTTTGCACACAGCAAAAATTAGACCGATCCGATGCACCGTTAGTCTGGCACATTGCCAAACGTGTCGGGGAAAAACCCACTTTGGGGGAAAAACCCAAAATTTTTTGAAAATTTTTGCCAACTCAACAGGAAAACAATTCGTGACTATAGTACGGTATTATCGAGGACGCTGCGTCACCCTATGCTGTCAGATTTGGGCAATTTTGAACACCTGGGTAACTAGAGGCAAAAAACTATAAAAGTGCAATTTCGCTCCTGGAGGACCCAGCAGAGGTCTAATAGTGACTTTTAATAGCCAATTGTACGTCAAAAACCATTCTCTACACGTTAGAATAATAAGTTTTATCAAATTGCAGCGTGTTTAGCATTTTTCAAAAATTGCCCAATGTTTATGTGTTAAACTTTATGAAACCTGTCCATTTGATGCTGCATTTTCAATGACACATGAGATCTCAAAAAGCTTCCTAGGTCAGATTTTTTTATTCATACTAACTAAAAAAGAGTTGAATTTTACACAGGAAGTGTCAGAATCGCGCTACGACAATCTTTAAGACCTGTGAGGGGTGGGGTTATTTTCCCCCATTTGGGTTTCCCCCCATTAGGTTTTTCCCCCGCTACTTTTTGCATTATACCGGACTAACGGTAAAACCTGGAGAAATGCAAATAGGCTGAAAAGAAAGTTCTAAGTACGCCAAGTACGATGGTATATAAAGTTCTCAGCTAGCACTTCTAACAAAAGTCCCAGCCAAAATCCGAAAAAGTGGGTTTTCCCCCCATGGCTATATATGCCCCCAACCACAACGCCGAAAAACGCTGTTTCAGGGGGTTTGACCAGTGGTCAATAGGTCACCTAGACCGTAATGACCAGTGGTCACTTCCGTCGGTTTCGAACATATGCCCATTGAAACGACCACAGTAGATTTACTATATATGCCTCCAACCAAAACGCGGAAACACGCTGTTTTAGGGGGTTTGACCAGTGGTCAATAGGCCACCTAGGCCGTAGTGACCAGTGGTCACTTCCGTCGGTTTCGATAATACGCCCGTCGAAACGAGCATAGTCGATTTACTATATATGCCCCAACCAAAACGCCGAAAAACGAAGTTTTAGGGGGTTTGACCAGTGGTCAATTGGCCACCTAGACTGTAGTAACCAGTGGTCACTTCCGTCGGTTTCGACAATACGCCCATTGAAACGAGAGTCGATTTACTATAATATATGCCCCCAACCAAAACGCCGAATATAGCTGTTTTTGGGGACTTTTCCCAACTTTGACCCTGGGCGAGGAACCACGGGCGCCAAGCAGCATGAGGGTCACATCCGTCTGTTTCGGCGATATGCTCATCGTGTTCAGCGATCCCGATTTACTATATATAGGCACCACCAAAAGACCAAAATAGCCGTTTTTAGGGACTTTTTCCAACTTTGACCCTGGGCGAGGAACCACGGGCGCCATGCAGCCCGAGGGCCACATCCGTCGGTTTCGGCGATATGCTTATCGTGTTCAGCGACCCCGATTTACTGAATATGGGTACACCACCCCGAGGCCGAAAAACGCTGTTTTTGCCCGTTTTTAGACTATTTTCAAATTTTCGGACTTTTTCAAAGTCTTTCAAAGTCTTTCAAAGACTTTCTTTTTTTCTTTTTCAAATGAAATTTTTCAGTTTGAAGGTGTCCAAAAACGCTATTTTTCGAACAATAAAACTATAAAAACTCGAACTATAAAAATCGAACCAGATCGAAATTCGAAAAAAAACAAACTTGCTAAGTACCATTGCCTAGATAAGCAAAAAATAGTATAGAAAAATTTTTCCTATGGGCCGTTCGAAAAATCGAGTTAACACAAAAATGGAAAAAATCATGCTGAATACAGAAAAAAACTCCCACTTTCAAACCAGTAAGAGAAAGATTTTTTTCAAAGTTCATTATTTCCGGGCAAGGTTGGTAAAGCTCTTGGCCTGGAGATTTCAAAAATGAAAATATTAGCTTTTAATTCCTTCCCGTTAATTAGTTATGCCTATTTAGCACTTTTCCAAATCCGCAAAGTGCCTTTATAGCTCATATTATGGGGGCTCTCCGAGGTAACTCTCTGATAACTTGTGAGGTGCAAACTTTACTCAGGCGCAGGCAATACTCAAACGCATCCCGCACATCGTTTTCGGCACGCTTCGAAACCATTTTTCGGTTCGCAAGAGTTACAGCGATAGTAAACTTGGAAGTTGAATTAAAGGTCTCCTTTGAGCTATTGCCTTCGTTAAAAATCGAAGTTTGAATTGTCGCGAAAACACTCTTACGATGTTCAAAAAAATATCTCAAAAAATGGTCTTACGGTGATGGTATCCTATTGGGCAGTGCTTCTGTGGTGACTTCTTTAAAACACTGTAACTTTCGCAATTTTGGGGGTTGGAAGGAGCTTTATATATATCGTTTAAAAGCTTATAATTAGGCCATTCGCATGAGCTTACGAAACTAGCAACGATTTCTCAAAACTGCGGAACCAGCCAAAATTTCATTTTGCACTAGCATACCTACAGAGGATGGGCCGAGGGACGTTTTTTGGGTTTCGCTCAGTGTCACTTAGCGGTAGAGAAAATTTGCAAAATGCAAGGAGAGGCTAAATTTTAAAGTTTGCACTAAATTTTCCCGAAACTGGGAACGTTTTAGCCAAACCAAGAAAAAAGTCCCTTCGCAATAGTGCAAATATCCACTCTGCCAAAAATCTCCTGAAATTTTTGAGAATTCGATGTTTAAAAAAACCGCAGTTTTGCCAAAACGGTTATTCGGCCAAATCTCCAGCTGATAGACCGGCTAATAGGGAGTCATAAAATGTGCATTTTGGACGCTGTATCCATTGAGTATAAATGGACCAAAATTGTTCGTAAGATTTGGCAGTAATTTTGAAAAAACTGATTTCCTCGATGAAGTTGACTATATCTCATGACTGGGAAAAGTTTCTGCAAAAAACAATAATGCAGAGCACAAAGAGATCTTTTAAATGAGTAAAGCTATAATAATGCAGCTGCCCCCACTGTCAGAAACTGGCAAAACTGTCCTAAAGGCAAATGTCGACTTTTCGAAGCGAGATTGCGCAGTGTTAGAACGCTAAGGTGTTTTTGGGAAATCTCATAAAATTTCAACTTGGTTTGGGCCGCAATCGAACAATGTAAAACCAAAGGGAATCCCCCACCTGAAGTGTTACCTAGTTTTTGACTTAGATGTTTGGGCGCAACCTGTTTCCTAATATTGTAGTACTTATAAACTGATTAACTGTGTTTTAACAAATTTGGTTTAATTGACTTGACATTTATCTTCAAATAAATACTACCAAGGACACTTCAGCATAACCATATCAATAGCTCATTAACGGGGATAGCTCAGAATTACCAATTTTTACATACACTGCTCCAGGCAGACTATTTCAATTTGAGAAAATTTTCACATATGCGACCGCCCAGTCTAATGTTCTCCAAACACGTGTTTCAACATTGAACCATTCCGGGGTCCTATGTGAGAAAAAATGCTATGAAACCTAATCTATACAATCACTCTTGGTGAATCCTAATTCACGAAACTCCAACAAATTGTTGTGCAAATGGTTGAGTTTCTGCTGTGCGGACATTTTACTAAATTGTAAACCTGCTGCGCAGCCAGTAATAATTTATAAATGAGTTCTTACTTGCTTACTAGGCAACTATCCGTGCAAACAAAAGTCTACTGATAAATTTATCTACAAAAAACAAACATTAAAGGATTTAAAGCAATCACACAACAATAACTCAGATTCCTATTTTAAACTCATTTCTTAATAATAAACAACCCATGATTAATTTAATTAATATTAAGTGGCATAGATAATATTACAATGGAAGCCCGTATCACACAAAACAAGCAATCAGATTAACAGCAACAAAACAGATAAAATCAAAACATTAGTATGCGTATGCACAAATAGATATAACAATATAAATAGCCACCTCTTGATAGTCACGTTATTACATGCTATAATATGTACCAAGTGATTACAGCAGAAAATTACAACATGACACGACATGTCATAACATCCCTATAAAATCCGTAACATACAAGAAATAAAAAAAAACTCGTACACTGTCAGGCACCCAGCCCGCACCCAGGATCTTGAAATGGGGGGGGGGTTGAAGGTCAAATACAAAGGGAGGTCTGGGGGATAACAATTTTTACACTTTTCGCAGAAATTGTACATTGGGTGTTTAATTTTTAAAGCCGAAGGCGCGAAAACCGATGAAAAAGTTGCAAAAAGGTTTACTTTTGCTACCCCAAAAGGAGGATCTAGACCCCTAAGCCCCCCTGGTGCAGCCTTGCCTTAGTACGCTCGGTGCGATAGCTTTAAACGTAGGTATCATCGTCTAAATTTTAAGAACGTAAGCAAGAGAGCCGGAGAATCTGAGCACATTAAAATTCAAACTACCTGCGCTACAAGTTCGCTGTACAGTGTACATTCGAGTGTAAAAATTGTTTATTTTAACCTATAGCAACAAACCTGAAGGTTTATGAAAACAGCTCGTGGTATATGCCGTATTACTCTAACCTCTAACCTCACGTTAACCAAAAAAAATTTGCAACTCCGCACATGTAATTCTGTACACAGTTTTGCAAGCTATTTCTGATGAACATAAAGACCTGTCTCAACCGAAACCTATATACATAATCCACCGAATAGATTAACAAAGATCAGATAAACAAAAAGCAGTAATTAGCGAACAGGCAGACAAGGCACAAAATAAAGCACTTCATCAGTTTTAAATATAAACAGCAATTATAACCGTGATATTTACGTAAAATAGTCTGACTTTTTCCTACACAGGGGGTTGGGTGGCGGCGCCCCCTTCAGAAATCGGTCTCTCCACAGAATCGCCCCCTCCAGGATTAGGGCCTGACTGCCATCCAGACTTCAAAAGTCAACAGAAAAATAGGGTTTTTAGGGTACATTGTGAAAACTTTTTCCGGCTTCGTCGGAATTTTAGATCTTTTTTTAGCATTTATTTAGCCATTTTAAGCTTAAACATATGTTAAAATTGTTCAATTTTTAGGTCAGCAGTGAAAAATTGCAAATTTTAAACATTTTTTGAAAACATTTTCGCCCGCCCCCAGACTTCCCCCTCCAGAAATTTTGGCCTAGGAAAAAGCCAAACAGACAAGGACTGCACACCCAAAAGGGGTCCAAGAACAGGTCTAACTCAAACCAAGGAGTCTGCGGCAGGCCCTTCAGAAGTTAAACGAGCTTGTACATTCGAACTAAAAGCGTACAAAACGGGCGACCCCTCTCCTCCCCGATATGCTTTTCTTGCACTGTGCTAACTTCTCTTTTCAAATTCGAAATTAGTTTGAGCTTCTAGGCATTTTCAATTTGTTTGAGCACAACCTTAGAGCAGAATTGAATGTTTTAATAAAGCTATACGGAAAAATCGCCCACATTTTTACCATAAGTGAAAGCATTCAGACAAAGCAAAAACAAATATGAACATAAAAATAGGACTAGGTCAGGTACACAATACCCGTTCGATTTATGACAAACGGCACGTATCACGAGTCAGCTTTTCAACTCAATTCTTACAACACTGTAAAAGCTTAAAATACTGGAATCTCTGTTTGAGGAACATAGGCAAGATCGTCGTCCAAAGTGAGAACAACCTGAAATTTTAATTAAGCCAAATTAATAGAATCCTAGGAAATCGAAATTGACTGAACTGCACAATGCACAATTTCTAATAAATCAAGTCAAAAATTGCCGACAAATAAAACAACTTAAGCTGTAAAATGAGTGTAAAGTTTTACCATAAATGATAGGAATAGACTAATGGCGGATAAGAAGTGCCAAATGTCATGGGCATCATAAAATTCCAGAAAAATGCAAGGACGATTATGTGTTCTTGATTCTGCCGCGGACTGCTAAAGCGGCATAAAGACAGTTAAATAAATTAAAAACTACCAAATCAATTCCCACAGTATAATCTGACTACTCCCGTATGAGAAATCACTTCTAATACAGAAACCTTGCAAAACTCAGCTGCACAGACATACACTGCTATGAAAGCGAATGGCATTAAAAAAGTAACTTCCAACAGGCCGAGAATATAAAATGTTGGCGTACCATCCACGATGTTAGACCTTGGAAAAAGAAATACAAGCTCCCAGCCCAGCACAACATTGCCAGTACTATGTACAAAATTGGTCTCAGTAGCAATCGCTCACGACAAAGAAGCTAAAACAAGAAAAATATTAGACCAAAATGTTAAGATAGAGAGAAAATACCAGGAGGAAGCAATTTCGTTCACGATTTATCTACAGGAACAAGGTCCAGCCTCAGGATACAAAAATCTGGTTGTAATGTAAACTGTACAAAGACTCTCCAACATCGTGCTGATTGCTTTTTAGCTAAGAACAGAGGAGCAACAAACTCAAACTGTCAGCAGATTTAAAGTAGATGAATTTAATGATATAATTTAATAATAATAATCCATAAAAACAAATGCGATTAATTAGGTTGAAGCTGTGTTTTTGGCCAGCACCTGATCCCAAAAATATGTTGCTATTTTCCATAAAAAGTGTGTAATTAATTACGCGAATTTTTAAGTAAAATAACACTTGGTTCAAGTTAATCACAGTAATTTCGCGGTAGAATGATTTCTTGAGAACGAAAAAAATCGCGATCGAAAATCTTTACACATACGCTCGAAAACCAAAGCCAAACTCGAGTTCTACATTTATTACTACTACATTTATTGCCAGCACAACACTCTAGTGTATGCATAAGTATATAATGCATTGATGCACGTACAAAATCATAGGTACATTTTATTCATAGTGTGCAAAGCCACTAAAGGCCAAGCAGAGCCATCAACTGGCTACTTGAGCTCGGCCTCGGAGAAACGCACTGAGTGAAACTGTCTGCAGTCTTTGCTTAAAAATATTTAGGTTGGTACTTTCTACCACACTTTGGGGTAAAGAATTCCATATTGGTACAATTCTTGAACTAAAGAAATATTTTCTAACGTCTAAACGAGGCCTCATTTGTATAAATCGCCGGTTGTGTCCCCTAGTTACAGAATTTAACTCAATAAAAAAGTCACTCACAGATAAATCAACCTCATTATTAACAATTTTATACATCATAATCAAATCTTTAACAAGTCTTCTTTCTTCCAACGTTTGTAATCCCAACAAGGACAGCCGATCCCGGTAAGAGACTAAATCCATTCCTGGTAGTCTTTTAGTAAACCTTTTTTGAACCTTTTCAATTAAATCAATATCACAAATTAAGTAAGGGTTCCATACTTCAGATGCATACTCAAGTTTTGGTCGTACATATACTTTAAATAGTTCAACCATGAATTTCTGGTTCCTAGTGACAAACCCCCGATAAATGGCATTCACCACCCGAAACCCAGCAGCGGCAACATTTGCACTATGAACATGGCTCTTTAAATCAGTAGTGATGTGAACACCTAAATCCTTGACAGAGGAAACTTTGGCTAAATTAACATTATTTAATTGATAATTGTAGCATGGATTATTATTACCAATATGAAGAACAGCACATTTAGCAACAGCAACGCTAAGTTGCATTTCATCGAACCATAGATGCACCCTGTCAAGATCTTGCTGTAATATAGCAGGGTCTTGATTTTGAGAAAAAGCAAAGTATAACTTAGAATCATCAGCAAATAATTTAATAGAGCAAGTTTCGACTCGATCAACTAAGTCATTTATAAAAACAAGAAACAATAATGGACCAAGGATACTTCCTTGCGGTACTCCGGAAGTTACAGCCTGAATTTGTGATTTAATTGAATTAATCTCAACATATTGTTGACGGTCAGATAGGTAACTTGCAAGCCAGTGGTATAATTTATTTGATACTCCCATGGATTTAACTTTTTCTTTTAATTTTGAATGCGATACACTGTCAAAGGCTTTGGCTATGTCCATATAAATTATATCAACGAATTTCCTTTCATTGAGCGCGTGTGTCCATTCATTTAAGCAAAGCAAAAGTTGAGCAACTGTAGAACGTTTTTTAAGAAAACCAAATTGATCACGTGAAATAATTTTGTTATCACTCAAAAATTTAAGAAAAGCAACTGAAATAATATCTTCCATATATTTACTACAAGAACACAACAAACTAACAGGTCTATAATTAGACGTCAGAGCTCTATTCCCTTTTTTGTAAATAGGTTTGATTTTGGCAATTTTCCACTCTAATGGCAGAGTACCTGTTACATAAGAGACACGAAAAATAATAGCCAATGGCTTACAAATTGATACAGCAATTTTCTTTAGAAAAAACTGAGGTAATCCATCCGTACCGAAACTTTTTTTACTTTTAGATTTTAAGATGGTCTCGAACACATTTTGTTCAGTAAATTCAGGATCAATAAATGGAAACTGTGGTTGATTCAAAGGTAAGTTCTCCAACATAGGGAGCCCCAGTCCTTACCTATTAGCCTGAATTTATGAGTTAGATGGCGTCTGCAACCTGTCGCAAAGTATAATTGGTTCATATCAGGGTGCACTCCCTAAGCAAAATTGGTCAACTCCAACGGCACACTGCTGAGGACTTTCCAATGGTGTATGCCATCTTGCTGTAACTTACACGCACAAAGTTTTACTTGTCAAAGTTTAGCTAAAATCGATCAAAATGGCGATTTTTGGCAAATCATTCGAAATAAAATTTTATAGCGACAAGCAAACAGCAAACAGCTTACAGCACTGGAAAGAGCATGTCGTCAGCTTTCTAACGATGTGTGGCTTACGTCAAGTTTGAGTCAGTCGTCAGCAATATGCTGTTGAAGTTTACCAATTTGCTTTGGGGGAACTTCCTTGATACGATCCGTATAATTATTATTGCGAACAAACTTATGTACACTGAAAATAACCATGCAAAAAATCATTAAACAAGTCATTTCAGCATTCATTCATTCGTACATTTTATGAAGAAAATATAATGATGCTACTACCTTCATGATAATATAATACACGACGTAAAGCATAAGATTGCAAATCACAATGGCCAGAAAATAGGATGCGAAGTCGCTCGGATGTTTGATGTTTCCAACCAAAATGCTGAAAAAACAGACAAAATACATTTCGCTACAACTAGATTGCAGAGATAGGGATCTCTTTTCTGTAATTTTGGCGAAGGTAACTAAATCTATTAAACATCAGATTTCCCAAAATTTAATAGTGTATAGAACTAAACGTTGGTAAGGACAATCATATTATCGCATCAAGTGGCAACCAAATTGTTAAATAAAGTTGAAAATACAACAATACATACCTACATAACTTAACCAGCTTAATTTTCTAAATTATATATTTGTTTTTTGCATTGCATACTAACTGAGTCTTATGTTGTGGTTGTGCACACAAAATACTAAAAACAATTCAAGCATTTCAAGATGCGGTTGGATGTGGGTCTGGCGATCTATACTACAACTTTTTATTTCATCAGTAATAACTCGTGTAGATGTCATAAGCTTTGCTACTTGATTGCGGGCTTTACGCCATAGAAACACGATATATACCTTTTAAAGAATTCTAAAGCTTAACTTACAAAGCCCAATTCATTATATTCCCACAGATCAGAAATAATAGTCTGCCCTAAAAAGCAGAAACATTCACAAAATTGTTGTGAAAATAGTATCACACAGCTACAATACGTACATGCAGTTCTGCAAAAGAATCATGGGGGGCTCGGAGAGCCCCCCCCCATAATATGTTCATATGGAATATTGAAAGTAAATTTGAAATTATTGAACAAACAAAAACTCCTGAAAATCAACTGATTTACCGGAAATAAGGGGACGAACCATCTGCCACCAGGATTGGCCTGCCATTCCTGACGAATTCGTTGAATCAGCTGTCTATCTGAAAGGAAAACATTACAAAGATGTTACAGTATTAAATGATCATTGTAATAATACAGTTTGAGTCAAGATGTTGACATGGTTTAGGTTTCACAAAAGCATAAGGTAAAATCCACACCTCCGATTTATTATTTATTATTATATTTAACAAAAATATTACTGTTTGACTGTGATACATGTGTGAATGCTGAGAATGTCAATGAATAGCACACTTACTTATTTTCCACTGCCCCTTGTAGTAAAATTCAATGCTAATTGCCGTCATAAGAAGAATAAAGCAAATACTGAAGACTATCCAAAACGGTGTACCACCATAAAGCTAGAACACAAAATTGAATAATAAATAACTATACAAACGGACAATCAATTTTACTGGGAAGGATCTAAGTAACTCACAAATGATTTTGCAAAAACTAAAACTGGCACTTTTAGCGAAGACAGCATTCTGCTACAACATCAATCATGCATTCCCTCTTGCAACAAAAACTGCTAGCATTATAAAACTTAGTCATGAGAGTCAGTGTACGTACCACACCAATCACAGAAAGCAAAATCATGAAAGCGATCACAGCATAGGCCACATGGGCATTGGCATTGATATCTGGATGACGAATCTGATAGATCTTTAACATTCCAATGGCTCCAATCATATACATAAAGGCAGTATCTAAAATATACAAAATCATGTGAACTATCAATCACTCAATTAAACACACTCAAAGACACAAGTTCGCTGGTGAAGAAAAGTAGGATATAAACTTGTTGGAAACAATTGTTTTCCGAAATTCCAGTTGTCCCAGATTCTCAAACTGTCAAGGTTTCTCAAAACGTTTTCTCCAATTTGACGAAATCAGCTAGGCGAGAACTTGCAATATTGCAAATAAGGTTAATTGGAAAATGGAACTGAAAATGCTGTTTTCCAGCCGCCAAACGACAACCTTGGCTGCTTGCTGCAAAAAACTAGAAAAGTTCTTAGCACTAACTTAACTTAATATTCCTGTCGTTTCAAAAAGTATTCGTCTATTCCCAGTTTGCAAGTTTTCAAGGGGAATAAGCCGATATATTAAGTGAAACTAGAGGGAAAAATGCCCAAACGGGAATGTAATGGCTAGAATAGGGAAAGAAGGAAGGGCGGAAAAATGCCAATATAATTGACAGTCGGCGCAGAAAATTATAGAAACTAGATTCAGCGCCGAATAGGGAAAGCAGTCGGCGCTGAAAATTATAGAAACTAGACTCAGCGCCGAATAGGGAAAGCAGTCGGCGCTGAAAAGGATAGAAACTAGATTCAGCGCCGAATAGGGAATGCAGTCCGGTAGCGTGGAACAGGCAATTCCTCCGCCCATCCTATTCGCGTGAACTGCTCTGCTCTACCCGAGAACGTGGTATATACTGCGTTTGAAATGAGGCAGGCTACAGCCATATCGTTTGTGTAAGCAAAGCCTGCTTTTGCAGAGTAGAAACTTCTTGGTTGATTGTGGATAATGAACTAACGCAATTAACAGTAGGTGTCATTATGTGATTGAAACGTGCTGTAGGTAGCTAGCATTGTTCTTTAACATAAAGTTAAAGCCGGAGCTGCTGTCTTCTGCATAAAGTACATAAACTGCATTGCCTATTAGTAATAATACTGGTTCCAACTGAAAATATTCTGTTACGCATTCGGAGTTTTAATAATCTCGCACTTAATTATTGTCTAAAACAAATTAAAAGTGTCATTGATCGTTAAAAATGTTGTGTTGGAAAAACAGTCGCGAGGCTCAAGTAAGTCTAAATGTAGACAACCCAGGGACAGTCTCTATGTTACTGTTTAAGATAAAATTGCATATACGAGAAAGCAGCCGCTCATATCAACATCTTGCAATAATTCACGCGAGTAGGTATAAAACCCAGTCACAGTTCATGAGATTACCTTATCGACGGTAACATTGTTTGCGAAATGAACCGTTGAGCTGGACATATCACAATTCACGCGAATAGGATGGACGGAGGAATTGCCTGTTCCACGCTAGCGGACTGCATTCCCTATTCGGCGCTGAATCTAGTTTCTATCATTTTCAGCGCCGACTGCTTTCCCTATTCGGCGCTAGCGCCGACTGCTTTCCCTATTCGGCGCTGAATCTAGTTTCTATAATTTTCTGCGCCGACTGTCAATTATATTGGCATTTTCCGCCCTTCCTTCTTTCCCTATTCTAGCCATTGCATGCCCGTTTAGGGCATTTTTCCCTCTAGTTTCTTGCATTTTTCCGCTTTAGCGTTTTTCTTCGAGGGCAACAAATTGAATGAAATGCCATAAAAAAGATTTGAAAAAATCAGACAGGATGTACATAATACACACGTATATATCTAGTGTAAGCACGTTTAGGGCATTTTTATCATTTGTACGGAGCACTATCTCTTTCTATTGGTTTGTGTGTGTACCGAAGGGTTTCTCTGAAAAGAGAATTAGGTGGGTGGGGTCGGTATATCGGAAAACAGGATGAGGGGGGTCCGAACGCCCACGTGGGGCAGGGAACTTCTTACGGGGGGGGGCGAGGGCCCCCCGAAAATGCTTCCTCCCCCATTTCGGGCTTTTCTCTTATTGAGATTTAGCCAAAACTGGTCAAATTTTCACAAATTTTTCGTCTTCGCCGGAGATTTTTTCGTAAAAATGGGTATTTTTGCAGAGGGGTTCTCGTAAAACAGGATGACGGGGCCGAACTCCCACCGGGGGGGGGGGGGAGTCGTCGCGCTGCAAGGGGTACGGAAAATTGGCGAAAACGCAATTGATTCCGCATCAGAAAACGTTTATATACAAACGGCTTATCGGAAAACAGGAAGACGGGAGGCCGTACTCCCCCCGGGAGGGGGGGTCGTCGCGCTGCGTGGGGTACGGAAAATTTGAAAAACGCAATTGTTTCTGCATCAGAAAACGTTTGCAGAGGGGTTCTCGTAAAACAGGATGACGGGGCCGAACTCCCACCGGGGGAGGGGGTCGTCGCGCTGCATGGGGTACGGAAAATTTGAGAAAACGATATTGATTTCTGCATCAGAAAAAGTTCATCAGAAAATGTTTCCAAAGAGTATTTTGGAACACAGGTTGGAGGGGTGCCGAACTCCCACTGGGCGGGGGGGGGGGGGTTGCGCTGCGTGGGCTTGGGGAAATTTGAAATACACAATCGTTTCTGCATCAGAAAACGTTTATATACAAAGCGCTTATCGGAAAACAGGAAGACGGCTGGCCGTACTCCCATGGGCTTTCATTTGATACCAAACTTTGACATTTTTGAAAAAATCGATTTTTGACCAGACCGGACCCTGGTCATGGCGCCACAGGCCGCTGGGGCAACTTTGGAGAGGTCCTCCAATGAGAAAAAATGTTCGCCTGACAAAGGGCTTTCATTTGGTACCTAACTTGGAATTTTTTTAAATATTTGCTTTTGACCAGTCCGGACCCTGGTCAGGGCGCCACAGGCCGCTGGGGCAACTTTGGAGGGGTCCTCCAATGAGAAGAAATGTTCGCCTGACCAAGGGCTTTCATTTGATACCAAACATTGAAATTTTTTAAAAAATCGATTTTTGACCAGTCCGGACCCTGGTCATGGCGCCACAGGCCGCTGGGGCAACTTTGGAGGGGTCCTCCAATGAGAAAAAATGTTCGCCTGACCAAGGGCTTTCATTTGATACCAAACTTGGAAATTTTTTAAAAAATCGTTTTTTGACCACTCCGGACCCTGGTCAGGGCGCCACAGGCCGCTGGGTCCACTTTGGAGGGGTCCTCCAATGACAAAAAATGTTCGCCTCACCAAGGGCTTTCATTTGATACCTAACTTGGCCACTTTTCGAAAAATCGATTTTTGACCATTTTGGACCGGTCCGGACCCTGGTCAGGGCGCCACAGGCCGCTGGGTCCACTTTGGTGGGGTCCTCCAATGACAAAAAATGTTTGCCTCATCAAGGGCTTTCATTTGATACCAAACTTGGCCACTTCTGGAAAAATCGATTTTTGGCCATTTTGGGCCCGGTCCCCGGTCCGGACCCCTGGCCAGGGCGCCACAGGGGTCCGGGCGAAACCTACTATAGTCTATGCTGTAGTGCCCCCGCACCCCACCCCATATCCCAAATAAGAAAGACCTGCTCACTGTGGATCTTTCTGTATAAGAGGCTAAAGTTGGAGTTGTGACACGGTTGGGCCCAGCACCATCAGGGTGCCCCTCAGCCACATGGATAGGTCCTACAGCGAAACTAATGGGCCTTTTAGATTCACCATATATGGGTTCCTATTCGAATACAAAACCTCAGCCCAGCAGCTCTTATGTGTAGGGCTCCACAGTCCATAGGCCCAGACCCCCCCTTTTACACGTTAACTTGTGACCCCTGGCCAGCAAGCCACAGGGGACAGATCCGAAATTCACATGCTTTGTGCTTATCTACCCCATGGGGTAATACTCCACAGCCAACCCCAGTCCCATTGTGGTCCCAGCCAGACAAAAGTTTACCCGAATTTACGAATTGACCATTTTGGAAAAAAACTATCTCCGAAAAAATCGAAATCCTGCTATGTACACAGACCTATGGGGTGGCCCTACCTACTCCATACTCATTTCCCCAGAAATGGGGAAAAAGTTGTTCAAAAAAAAACCCCATATGGTGTAGGAAATCTAAGAGCTCCGACCTCTAGGGTGGGGGCGAAAAAAAGTGAGAGAAAGTCGTGCACTGAAAAATTCAATCTGCCATATCTCAAAAACGGCTCGGCCGATTTTGCTCAAATTTGCACAGCATGTACCCCTCGTGAAGGGCTTTCTACTGGTACAATATCAAGGCTCTAGCTCAACTCCTCCGCCGGCACCAGGGGAAACTATGTTCCAACACTGCGCAATACGCCTTTTTTCCCTATTCTAGGTAGTGCGCTGACGCGCACTACCTGA
>JASAND010018730.1:0-25222 GCA_030248195.1 Trissonchulus latispiculum
AAAATGCGGCTTTAAATATAAAACTTATAAGGGGTATCAAGGCCATTTGAGAAGTCATCGAGAAGCCCCAAAGTCCCAGACCCCAGAACCCTAAGACAGACCCACTTCTCAATCTCCCAACTGAATACGCCCCCAAATTGACGAGAAGTATTGTAAAGGATTTGCCGGGGGACCTCGCTCAAATTTATAGAGAGAATTGGAGTCGGATTAGGACTCGGTACTACATTTCATCGGGTATTCAGAATAGGTATAATTTCAGGATTTCTAATCATTCACAAATTAAAGAACTGATTAAAGTTATTTTCAAACTTCAGAGGTGGCAGTTTAAATTCAACCTTTCTTTCGGTTTCGTTCTTAGGAACATCGAAGATGGGGAACTTAGATACTACTATCCTTCAGGAAATAGCCGGTATTTCGGTGAGCCAATACACATTTCAAACGAAGGCGATCTGGGGAAAATTTTCTATGAGCTAGACAAGGGGGACATCCTTGAGTGGGTTAGACAACAACGGCCTAATACAAAGTGGACAGTCCTTGAAAATACTAATGTCTGTTTCTACATAAATAAGTTAATTTCCTACCCCGTGGGTGAAGCCAGGTATCTTCCAGATTATGTTAAAAACAACCGGGGCCTTCATGCATTGGTTACAAACAATAATAATGGAAGACCATATGAAGACGATAAGTGCTTCTTTAGGTGCCTTTCCTTAGGCTTGGGATCAAAAATTAAAGGTTTAGAAGAAAAAACAAATGAGCTGATCGATCAATGGGTTCAGCCTGGGGATGAGTTTAATGGGGTTTGCCTTGAGGACCTGGACGAACTTGAAGAAAAATTTGATATTGCCATTACGGTATACGAATTAGGACCTACAATTGAGGAAGCCGATGAGGAGCCTGAAGATCTCAATGAACTTATAGTTCAGAATCACGAAAGAGATCAAGACATTACGGATATTGCAGCCAAGTTAATTCGACGGCCGTTGGGAAAAAGATCCCTGAAAATGGCCCTAAATATTTACGAAAACCACTTCTCTTTCATTAAAAATTTAAATAAATTCACCCAAACTTGGAAGTGCTCAAATTGCGACAAACTATTCCACCACCATGGTAAATTTATCAAACATTCGAAAAGCTGCGAAGTTGGCATAAAACAAATCTTCCCAGGGGGAGGAGTTGGGCCAACGAAAACAATCCTGGATACAATTAGTGAGCTAGGAATCCTGGTGCCAGAATGGTACTACCCCTTTAGAATTTCCTACGATTTCGAGTGCATGTTTAAACCAACAGATAAAAAAAGTGGACCCAAATTGATCTACGAGAAGGAACTAATCCCAGCATCAGTTTCCATTGCTTCCAATGTCCCTGGCTATAAAACTCCAAATTGTATAATAACCACTGGGGATCCCTACGATTTGGTGGTCCGAATGAAGGACTACATGGAAGAGATAGCCGATAAGGCATACGAACTTCTTAGGGAAATCTATGAGCCCACCCTTTCTGGATTAGCTGAGCACGAAAAACTTCTAGGTGAATTCGAAGAATGGTTAAAGGAAGTTCCAACTCTAGGATTCAACTCTGGAAAATTTGATATGAACCTTATAAAGTCTTGTCTAATCAAAAATTTACTCCTTAATGGCCAAGAACCCAAGTATGTAGTAAAAAAGAATAACAACTATATGGCTCTTTCTACCCCCAAATTGTACTTTCTAGATATTACGAACTACCTTGCCGCTGGTACATCATACAAAAAGTGGCTAAAGGGATTTAAAATTGAGGATCAAAAAGGTGCCTTCCCCTATGAAGCCTTCACTTCCCTCGAGTTTTTAGACCAAGGATTCCCCCACCGTGACTTGTACTACTCAACTCTTAAACAACAGGAAATTTCAGATGAGGATTTTACAGCAGTTGTAGCAGCATGGAGGAAGTACAAATTCAAAACTATAAAAGAGCAACTAATTTGGTACAATAATTTGGATGTAGGGCCCTTCCTTCAAGCTACCGACAAGATGGTAGACTTTTGGAAAACTATGGGGATTGACATGTTTAAAAGTGGGGCAATTTCTCTCCCCGGTCTGGCTTACAAACATATGATGAATAAAATTCCAAAACATACGATCGTTCACCTTGTTAATAAGTTCACAAAGCACTGGCACAAATTAATTAAGGATAATATAGTTGGTGGGCCTAGTTTGGTGTTCCATAGATATCATGAAGCCGGGGTAACTGAAATTACAAGTGGGTTCAAAGTTGCACAAATTTTTGGGTTCGATGCAAATGCCCTCTATCTCTGGTGTACAATGCAAGAAATGCCCACAGGTTTGTACGCCGAATGGAAACCCACTGAAGATGGGAAATTCAAGAGATGGCTACAACGGGGTAGAAAAGAGGCAATGTGGCTAGAGTATATGGCAAAGGCAATGGGGGTTCGAGTTGAGCATGCTTACAATGGGGGACAAAAAAGGATAGGAAAATCTAAAGTTGACGGTTGGGTATCTGAAAATAATTTAGTTTTACAGTTCCATGGGTGCTATTTCCATGGTCATGGCTGCCAATTGGATAGAAATCAGGACCCTGAGGATAGAACCAAAAGAAGGCAAAGAACAGAGAGGGTTTCTCAGGCGATCAAGGATGGGGGCTTTGATTTGATTGAAAAGTGGGAATGCGAGTTTGATAAAGACCTAAAAGATTCCCCGGATATGCAAGAGTTTATGGAGGAACACTTCAATCTCCCTAAGAAAAAATCGGTTCTCACTTTTGCACAGCTAGTTACCCAAATTCAAGCGAATAGACTTTTTGGACTAGTTGAGGTGGATATTGAGGTACCTGAGGATAAGAAAGAACACTTTGCGGAGATGACCCCTATATTTAAAAATGTAGACATTACTAAGGAAGATATTGGGGATCACATGAAAACATTTTGCGAATTGAACGATCTTATGAATCAACCAAGAAGGGGATTAATCGGGAGTTACTTTGGAAAGAAAATTCTTTTGGCTACTCCTCTAATTAAGTGGTATCTAAAACATGGACTGATAATTACTAAGATTTACCAAGCAATTGAGTTCAAACCTAAGGCCTGTTTCAAAGAACTGGGAGATGAAGTTACTTACCACCGATCAGCAGCCGATTCCGATCCAGATTTAGCACTCAAGGGAGAAATGTTCAAACTTTTGGGAAACTCTTATTATGGCCGAACTATTACAAATCTAGAAAAGCACCAGGATGTAAAATATTGTCAAAGGTCAGGAGCTAGCAGGGAAGTAAATGGGTGGAGATTCAGGAGACTAGATGATCTAGGAAATGGGGTCTACGAGGTTCAGTCTGCAAAAGCAAAAATTGTTTACCGTTTACCGGAATTAGTGGGCTTCTTTGTTTACCAGTACGCAAAACTTAGGATGCTACAATTCTACTACGATTGCCTTAAACCAAATTTGTGGCCCGAAACTTTCCAATTGTGTCAAATGGACACGGACTCCCTCTATTTTGCCTGCTCTTCCAAAAACTTAAGTGATTGTGTTCCAGTAGTAAATGAAAGTAGGTGGCAAAAGGCCCTTAAAGATTTCTTTGTCCTAGACCCTTCCCAAAAACGAATATCCGGTTTGTTCAAAGAAGAATGGACCGGAGACGGGATTATAGCACTTTGTAGTAAAACTTACTTAGCGTGGGTAAAGACGAATAAAGTCTCCCACAAAGGAGTAAGTAAAGCCCTAAATAGCTACACTCCTGAAGATTTCAAACAAGTTTTGGAAACGGGCAACACAAAGTCAGGGGAAAATCGGGGATTCCTACATCCAGAAAATAAAACAGTGCAGTACCATCAAACAAAGGACGCCCTAGGCTATGTCTACCCCAAAAGGAAAGTGCTAGCAGATGGGGTGAGTACTGCCCCTTTGGATATTTAATATGTTTGTTGTACTTGTTTTATCCCAACAGCCCTCTTCAGGGCTACTGTAAATAGTTGTATATATGTGTTGTATAGTTTACAGAAAAAACTAAAAAAAGAATATAATAGAAAACTACAAAAACATTAGACTAGGACCGGGCTTAGGTTAGTGTATATTATAGATTAATATATAGGTAGGTACGTACGTAGGTGAGGTAGTGTAGTACACTTTAGGTAGGTTAGGTAGGTATGTACGTAGTTAGCTTAGGTAGGAGTCAGGTAATGGGCCTACGCCGGGTCCCAAGCCCCGGGGGAAGAACACAGAGGGTCGGAAGGAAAGGGATTAAAGAAAGCAAAGAAAGAGATTAAAACATTGGTGTAGTTTAGAATAATCTTAAGTACGTGTGAACTGAAGGAAAGGTCAAAAGGTCATTGACTCCCGGGAGCGCGGGTCGAAATGGCCCTACTATACTACTAGTAATGATAAGTAAAGTAGTTATTTTTGTATATTTCATTTAGTAACCTGTGCTGAATCTTTTTCATTAGTTCTTTAAAATGCATTTTGTTGGTAGTTTGAAGCCTGAAGTGTTTTTCGAACACAGATCACTATCTTAAGCATTACATCTACATGTCCTGGAATGACTGAAATGATCAAAAACTCCACAGCACGCAAACATTCATGTGTCATTTTTTAAATCCCGAGAAATTCGTTAGTATGATTTATTACTAGAAATTACTTATGCCATTTATTACTTTATTTATTCATATTCTTGTTTTTTGTTCATTTCAGCCTCACCAGAGCCAATGCTGGCCGGCGGTAGCTCTGACAGCTCCCAACCTATTCACAAGATTCCGACCAAACCGACCATTCGACCCAAGTACCAGCTGATCCCCATCGACAACATCAGCACTCCCGGCCTCACGTTTAGTCGTCTCAGGCACGATCCTCGCATAGGGGGTGGAGCCCTGAATCCACCTATGACCAGCACCGGGAGAATGGATGGATTGGATGTTAAGGAGAGGTCTGGACTGACGAGAGGTGATTATTCTTTCTCCCCGTATTGTGATATACCTAATTTTTTGCTGTAGTTGGAAGGGTGGAAAATGGTGTGACGTGTTTTAAATGTTACCACAAAAATATTTCGGTGTCAAATCTTGGCTGTAACCTTTTGCCTGCTGTTGAATTTTTTTAACGATTTGTTTAGACTCGTTGTGGTTGTATAACTTGTATGGCTAATTGTTATTTTTTCAAAAATATATACACTCTTCGCTTTTAAACTGTTTATAAAGATGTTTGATTTTATGTACACGTCTGCGATTTTGTCAAGACTCGTTGTGGTTTTATGACTTGTATGGCTATTGTTATTTCTTGTTTACAGATACCTGTTTTGCTCCTTTCTACTGTTTATTGCATATTTACAAGAGTACATAATAATAAGAGTATGCCACTAGGCAAGCTCTATGTTATCAGAGCAAAAACTATGCTCTGCACGCTAACGGCCCACCCCCCCCCCGCAAATTAGACCCTTCACTTCAAAGAATTTTGTGCGCTATGTTTGTGTTCTAAAGCTCAAAGCAGGCACAAAATTCGCGCACGCACTGCTTGTGTTTTTGAGCTTAAGCACATAAACATAGAGCGAGTGAGCGTACCTCCGTTTCGACTAGGTACTGATTTGCGGGGGGGGGGTCACTAGGGTCTGATTTGCGGGGGGGGGGTGGGCCGTTAGCGAGCAAAGCATAGTTTTTGCTCTGATAACATAGAGCTTGCCTAGTGGCATACTCTTATTATTATGTACTCTTGATATTTACGATACATAATTCAATAAAAACTACATACGTATTCCGAAAGCTAATGTATTGTTGAAAAACTGCTGGATACGTACTTTATATTGTAGGTAGGCAAGCTGGAGACTAAGCACAACACAAGTTGCTATGACTATTGCCATTATGAAAAGAAAAAGACTTTGGAAATAACAATGATAAAGTTCATACATTTAAGAATAGAAATTATATATGTCGAAAATATTAATACCTGATCAGTTCTTCATTAATTGCATATATATATATATATATATATATATATATATATATATATATATATATAATATCGACATGCTCCAATGGAAGAAAGGAGCTTTACGAAACTACACCATTTCATTCATGAGCTAGGAAACGAACAGGAAAGACAGTACAAGAAAATGGCAAACTATGTTTTGGTAAATTAGAATGATTCCGTATTCCAATTATTGAGTTCTTTATTCTTTTTTATTACGCCGAATTCCTCCGTGATAATTATCTGGGAGTTTTCGTGAAATATAGATTTTTACGTGGTACAAATAACAATTTTAAATATTTATTTTCACGTTTCGAAGTCGTCAAGTTGTTTAGGACGACAGAAATCGTCAAGTTTGTAAGGACGACAGATGTCGTCAAGGTCGTAAGTGTGGTTCGTTTAGGACGACCGCAGTCGTTTAGGAGAACAGAAGTCGTCAAGGTTGGCATGCGGGGGGCACTGCATGCCGGCAAACGACATGTGCAGCCCTGCGTGTGTCCGAAATAACCGTACGCCAGCTTGGCTTGGGGGTCTTGTTTTCTGTCCTTGACCTTCGTCTCTCTGTCTTCCACGTGCGGTCCACGGAGAGGCAGCATAAGGGACCTCTGATGGGTGCCTTGCTAGGTCATCATCAAAAACATGCATAAGGAATTAAGAAAGATTGCTGAAGTAAAGTTTCAGAAAACAGAGAGCGAGACAATGAACGTTACGTACTGAGCTAATATAACGTAACAAAGAAAATACGAAAGCACTTTATCAGTTAAAGCTATGAGCTTCTATTAAGGTGGTGGTATCTTTTTGTGCAGTGCTTTTGTGGTGATTTTTTAAAACGCTATAACTGGTTCGATTCCCGCCTTAGCCATAATGACGTTAAATTGTTTCCTTGAGCAAGAAACTTAGGGTCACTGCTCCGCCGGTCGGATGAGGCGTTAAATTGGTGGGCCCGTGTGCTGCCTTGCTGGGGGTAGTGCACGCTAAAGAACCCTTAATCCACTTATCGTCAAGAGTAGGGCGCGGAGTTCCCGGTGGAAGGTACCCCCCTTGGGATATACCAGCACTTCTGCAATGTGGTCCGCCTACCTCCTGCGAGGGAGTATTGGATGCAAACGAGTCATGTACTCAAAATGGATCACACAACTTTCCGGGTTTGTCTCTGATCCCACCCCATCTGCGCTTGGGGCTTGGAGTGTCGAAAGATGCTGTGCTCCTCTACCTTGCGTATGAGCAGTTAATGGATGTCTTACTACCGGAGCCGAAAGGCCAAGAAGGTGTCTGCTCAGCTTCCCATTGTGGGACAGCATTCAGGCGACGAAGCGAGAGTCATACTAGCTATGACTGATGGGGAGAGACAAAGGTTAGCGCCCTCATATAGCCTCTTGGCTGAGTAGCCCGGCAATAACAACTAACAACAACGCTATAACTGTCGCAATTTTGGGAGTTGGAAAGAGCTTTATGCATCGTTTTAAAGGAAAACCCGGCCGGCCGGCGCCCGGCCCGATATGCCGACAATCCGGCTGGCCGGGCCGGCGGCCGGCCGGTCTTCAGAAAAAGGACATTACTTGATTTTATCTGTTCTACATAACCAGGAGTAACTGTATGCATCAATTAATGCTAAATATTATGCAAAATACACGAAAAATAGGGCAAAACTGGTACCGGCCGGCCGGCCTGTTTGACATCACAAGCTCGGCCGGCCGAGGCAAAAAACCGGCCGGGCAACAACACTAGCATATATGCCTTCGCATATAAGGTGCTGCACGCAAGTACTAAACAAGTTAGTAACTTGAAGTTACTGTTCACTAAGTGCGAATCTACCCAGCTTATATTCTCATTGAGAAACTAAAAACTTGGAGCAGCAGACGTTGTAGAAGGAAAATAGGACAGGAAACGTTTGCGCACCATATAACAGCAATTGAAGTCATGTTCGGCGATAATTCTGAGTATGGTGAGATGTAATTCATATGATTGAAACCGAGCCGGATCGCCTATCCGATTCAAGCCGATCTGACGGCCCTACCGATCCGATCCGATTCACTGTTGTCAACTGAAATTTAAACAAACTATTTTGGTCCACCGACTGAAACTGAAATTATTTTACGTTCCCGACTGAAATTCAAACTGAAACTTTTGATCCGCCGACTGAAACTGAAATTATTTGGAAACACAGACTGAAATCGTTTACTGAAGCATCACTATTCAGAATGTCGACGGTCATCGAAATCATCCGTATAAGTCGACCGGTAGCAGAATTTCTCCTATTTTAATTTGTATTTTACGGTTTAGTTTCCTACCGTTTTCTCTTGATTCCTTCAAAAATTTCTTTATTCCAGGTCTCCCTTTTTCATACAATTTGTTTGGGTAGTAAGTTACACTTAACCAAAATTCATGTACGTCTAACACCGTCTAAAACTCTTTTCCTACTATCACTGGTACTACTAGCCTCGTTAACTAGTACGAGTGTAGTTGCCGAGTCTAGTACTCACAGTTTTATGGAACGCGACAAGGTTTAGTTCCTGGCGAAAAGTTAGCTCACTTAGCATAAAAGTAAGCATGCACCCTTTGCGTTTAACCGATCGGCCGAATTTTAAAGCCAAACATATTGCCGCCGGCAGGCCGAGCTGTAAAGGTGACCAGTAGACAACACTAGCCTCTAAAGTAACACCTATACCAAAACCTGGCTTTATTCAATGAAAAATCTGCAACTAGCCTGCACAATAAACGAAACTATATACATATAAAAATGATTATATATGGCAAACTGAACACCTTAGCTTCTCCTGCAATACATATTATACAGCTATAATAATGAGTTCAGAACTATATCAAGTAACACACTTTCAAACAGAGTTTCACTTTTGTAGCAATAATTACCCAACCTCTAATCTTCAAGGTCGGGTAACGACAGAAGGAACCATGCTTAAAACTAACCCCAGCACAGTGCACATATTTATTTCTTATTCTTCAAGATACAATTTCTTCAAGCAAACGCAATCATGTTTTCAATTTTTGTTTTCAAAACAATAAAGGATGGGTGTAATTTTTTAACAATAGTTTGTATGGACCCGCCAGCGTTTGGTAGAAGGTTTCGATAACTGCAGTTTCCGAAATGATATATGCTGAATTCGGTTCCCAAAATTTCGAAAGAACACGGACGAAAATAATTTTATTTGTAAAAAGCCAGCGCATGCTTATTACTATTACTATTATTATTATTTTTATTGTCTTTTCCTCATCCAACTCAGAACCTCAGCTGGAGGTCACTGTAGCAGTAACTACGGGCCTTTTCAAGAAAGAGTAGAACAGAGAAGAAAACTTAACGCTTACAACTTTGAACCCCACCGCGGCTTGATTTTAATCTTCCATGAGAGCGACGAATTAAAGTTAACTTTTTCAACTCAGCATTTCCTGAAAAGGCCCTTAGTTGAATGGTAAAATCTAAATTTTTTCTGGTTATATATAACCTGCATAAAAATTTAGAAACAGAAGGCACCAGATCAATGTATAGCATAGTACAGCATTGAAATAAAGTATATACGTTACGTAGGTATATAATACAGCCTAAAATCTTATCGTATAAATTATACACTATAAATTTAGGACATTCCATAATATTAATTATCCAGTTATCATGCAAAAAGTGTACAAAATTAGCCTATTTCACTGCAGTGCAAGCAAAACACAAAATAAAAGCTGTGCATCTTCAAACTACAAAAACTAGCCATACAAAGTAGTATATACATTATAGTAAACATTCAAAAAGAGAGTATATTAAAATAATAAAAATCATTACATATCATGACAGAGCGCAATATTATGAAAAAATCACTTTCACAGAAAGCCTAAAATGCATTGCATTGCATATCTACGTACTCTCATTTAGTATCATAAAAATTAATACGGTATGCTAGATTAAAGACTTATTATGTATATACATAAAAGCATAGATCTGAGACAAACACTGCAAAATAAAGAATAGGAAAGCATTACACTAAATATTGGCGCTTACACTGCTATCATTTGCACAAAAAGCAAATAACTGGTGGTACTAATGTACAAGAGTGCACTACACTAATTTATAGCAAATTATTTATCCAGTCTCCGAAACTATAGGAACCAGTTAGGTAACGTAAGTACCACTCTTTGGATTACTTTAGTATGGCAAGAAAAACGAGACACCCTGTCCACAGCTCGCGGTCATGGTCTAAAGACTACCAGATTCTAATGCCCCCGAGCCCAAACAAGCCATGTCACTTCAAACGATGTCTGCATCCGTGGAAGGGAGGGCCGAACCTCCCATACAAATTCTGTTCCTTTCCCAACCGTGATGCAACTCATTTACTGACCAGTTATGGATAGCTGGGTTGGTTAGCTAGAGCTGAGAAGCTGTGTAGCATAACGGGGTCGAGCCACCGACCGCAAGACTGGAAACGCTGACCAGCGTCGTAGACCACGGACGCGGCCATCTCGACTCTAAGAGCAAATGGCCCCGTTATTCCTGAACTGTACACGGTTTCTACCGGAGGCTGAAGTAGAACTCTGTAACAGATCAACCGATACACTAAATATCTGATCATCGGCCGAATATCACAGTTTCGTTAATACAGCTTTTCGGAAGGTAGCAGTGAGAACGGAAATTGGTACAAGAACAAACCCAATAGATTAGAACAGTTCCAATAGAAGATTAACAAAGTTGATACACACTCTGTGACTGAAAGCATACAAAGCAAGCAATGCATTATTTGATTCCTAAGAATAGCTACTAGAGAAACATACATAGATAAACAGGTAGCCTCTATAGAATTCAACGAATAAGCAGAATTACATCAGCAATTATAATTAATGCAGATTGCACGCAGAAACAAATCAATTACCAAAGCAGATTAAAACAGGACTTAATTAAATACATAGGAATAGTGAGAACGGCTCATATAAATGCTATAAATATACATACAAAAAGACATTACAATAATACAGCAGCAGCTACAACAACAAACAACACAATTACATTAGTACATGAATACAAAATAATAAAATTAAAGAAACTGTTCATAAGGCTCCGGCTCTTGTTAATAAACTAAACATAAGAAGAAGAAGAAGAAGAACACACCGAAAGGAAATTGCTTGTCCCGCTAGATTTCGCCGATTGCCGCAGTTCTAGCGAGGAGCGAGTTCAGAAGTGGGCTCCTCCGCAGTGGACGGCTTGGAGGCATCGCCTCGGCAAATGGGACACGTCCGATTCGTCTGAAACAAACAGCAGCACAAACCGTTGAGACTTAAGAAAAATTGTTTACGTATTTTGTTTTTTTGCCAGACAGCCAACCAGAGCTGGTAGCTCATCCGGTCGCCTGGAGCGGTTGGAGTATTAATCGGGGAAAGACAAAAGTTCAAATCACCCTACTGATTTTTCAAAGTAACATACAAGTGGCTTATACTTACCTACATTTTCTAGCTTCGTTCGAAATTCTTTACTCAATTTTCGAATTTACAATCGCTATATCTACCCACTTTGCGAGAAAAGCTAACATCTCTTTTTGTAGCGAAATAGCGCCATTTGCAGTAACATTTTTGTTCCTGCTCCACCAAAATTTTCTTGCCCCTGCGGGTTTTGCCCCCCTCCAACAATAGAAAAAATTCCCAGAATAATCACACAGGCCTGCTCAGCGGCAATTATTTTGTGGTGTCTTGTACAGAAATGCAAACTATCCTCATTTTTAATAACTTCAACAAAAATATCATAAAAACGATGGGTTAGTACTGCTACCTCACCTTGAGCCATCTGTCTACACATTTGGCATGAAAGATGTGACGACAGGGCAAGGCTCTGACCAGCTGACGCGGCTCAAACTCGTTCATGCAGACGACACAGGAGCTCTGCTCCTCTGGACTCGCAGAGTGACTCCGCCAACGCCAGGCTGGGAGGGAACTAATCTCTGAAGAAAACAAACAGCAGACAAAATAGGAAATCTTATTTGCTGTAATCCCATGTCAACGACAATTCAATAAACTACTACTACTACTACTACTACTACTACTACTACTACTACTACTACTACTACTACTACTACTACTACCTGAATACAACACAGATAACAGTTTTTTGCTATGTACAATTGATGCCCTGTCAGCTGACGCTATTTTAAACGATGAAGAGTATTCTTACACAGAGGGGAGCCCCATAAACTTTGGCTTCCACCAGAGAATTTTTGGATGCCCATGCCACAAATGGCCGAATTTTCAGACATTTTCCGGCAGCGCCGGAAATTTGTACAAAAATGGTTTTAATGTAAGGCTAAATCCAGGTTATTTCTGAATGTTTAGCGATTGGCCATGCATGCAAAATACGCCAAAGAATACCGATTTTAGGCTCATTTTGCAAAAAATTCTCCCCCTCTAGGGCCCGGACCTCTCCGGGAACAATTTTCTTTAAAAATACCTTGATATGTATTAGTTTAATATGTGATAATGCATATAGCTATCACTTTCAGGCTCGCTTATTTTAAGCCAAAATTTAGGGAGGGGCGTTTATGTCGGGGCGTTATGTCAGACCAAAGCTACCTCCGTCGATAAGCAGGATCGGGGCTCACCAAAAACGAGGTGTATTTATTGAAAACTTTTACGTTTTTTGCATAAAAACTGTTAAAAGTCGCTAAAAATGACTAATTGTCAGTGTTGCTAAAATTAAAATTGCGAAAATTACGTGAAGAATCCGGCAAGCCGGAAAAAACTTTAAAAATTTAGGAAATGTTTGCGTTGTGGGGTGGGAGGTCGCCGAATGAGCGGTCTCCCCTCCAGCAAAAATAAGCCAGTCTTTATATTTTATATGTCAGAGATTCTGCATACGCCCGCTGTTTCGCTCAACTATTAACTGGTATCTAAGTTACCTGTCTTAGACAGTCCACGAGAATGGCGGTGCAGACGTTCTTGAAGTCGCACAAAATACTGTAGATCTTGAGCAGCATGGTGCACTGAATGCAATGACCCTCTACAAAATAAATGACAGAAATAAGGAAACAAAAGAAATAATATATAAAAATAAATAAAACTCAATTTCTAATGCTCCTAATTAGGTTTAGGGCTCCTTCAAGATCGAAAGAAAGGAAAACTTAGGCATATATGTCCATGAAAGTAAATAGCAACGATTTCTCTCTGTATTCCGTATAATCAAACAAATAGATTATAACTAGCTAAGTCACGTGGTAAGGGAAAACCAAATCAAAACTTACAACAATGCTTCCGTATTTTGCATAGCAAGTTCAACACTTTGCAGTGTGGCCCTAAAGTACATTCATAACAATGATAACTGTGATTTGCAGCAAAACGGAATTCAACATTGAAATTGGTCGTATTCAGAAAATAACCCCCTTCCGTACCCGTATGGGCACAATCTGTATGCCTCATTATTATAGTACTCACCCCCTAGCAATGCAGTGGCTACAGACAGCTAAGGTAAACTAAGAAATGCTAGTTATGCTAATAGAAAGAAAAGAAACGTAACATCTTACATAGACATGAGCATAAGTTCAAAGTATTGGGAATAATATGGATACGAATGCATGGCTGGAGAAGATGCATGATGGCTGCTGCCCTGAAAAATAAAATAATCAAAATAAAGTAATTAGATATTAGTAATGATACATTTAGGAGCAAAAAACTCCAGATTTTGTGGAGCAATGGAATTCGCCTCCGTGGGAAATCCGATGGACCCGGACCTCAACAAATGGAAATCCCCACAGGTGCTCTTTGGCATCCGCCTGGTTAACGGCGCGAAATGATTCTACCTTTTGCGGAGGCATGACATCCGTCGCGTGAACACAGTCGTAAATCTCCTGTCCTTAAATTATGCTACCGAGTTGGTTAGCCCACCTATTATATTCTGCCTTGAATACAGGAGTGATGAATGCGCAGTTGAGACGTTGGCTTTTTCCTACAGGGTGCGGGGGCTGGGTGGGGTGGAGGGGCCTTCTCCAGAAATTCGATCCCCCTCAGACTTGGGACACCCAGATTCGGTCCCCCCCTCACAGGATTCGGGCCTTCCCCCCTCCCCCCAGATCTCTAAAGTGCCGGGAAAAGTAGGGTTTTGAGGGTAAATTTTGAAAAATGTTTCCGGCCTCGCCGGATTTTTAGGTATTTAGTCATTGTAAGCCTAAATTTAGGTTAAAAATCGTTAATATTTTAGCTCAGCAGCTAAAATAGCTATTTTTTAAACATTTTTCAAACAATTTCTCTTTCCCCCCTCCCAGAAATTTTTGCCTAGGAAAAAGCCAGAGACGTCTAGTCCCCTTTTCAAATAGAAATTCAGCAGCGAACTCTACATCATGGCAAATCCTAACGCGATCTGGTGACCCAGAAAAAGAAATACAACGTACACGAGGAAGACATTACGTCCCTACAGTCCTTTTTCCACTCAAAAATAGCACAATACTCCAGAAATATTCAAAATGCCACTGCGCTCCAGCATCTCCACTCTACTACATAATACTCAGCTAGCTATCATAGTCTGGACAAATTCCAACTAGCCAAACAAACACTTTTCTCAACCGGTAAAATAGTATCTTGTCATGAACAACAAAAACCCTAATAATCAGACAACAAAACTTCCTAGATTTAGAATGCTGTCAAGCAGGTACATACCGGTTGGGTTGCCGCCGTTAGATTAGCAGAAGCAGGATTTAGAAGCAAGGCGGGACGCCCATACCAAGGGCTCAGATGCTGCAAACAGAAAACAGTAACATGAAATAAAACTGTTTGAAATAAAAAATTAACTGGAATGTCAAATACAAGCCTTTTCTTGCCAGGAGAGAACGGCGTTTTTTCTTCCATCGGTTTGCTAAACCTTTCCTGTTGGATTTATTGCTGCTAGAGATGTGCGTACCAGACCGCCACTACTGCTGGCATTTTTTAGTGGGGGGGGGGCGGTGGTGGGCCCCCCCCACTTTTCGGCAACCCCCCCCCACTTTTTTGGGGTCAAATTTTCAAAAATTTTCTGAATTGTTAGCTAATTTGTGGACTTATAAGTTAATTTTAAGCTTAAAAACAGCGATTTTTTGTGTTTTTACCTAACAAATGCTAGTTTTTCGCTAAAAATTTTGGTATTTTGTACCTTGGACTCGCCCCCCCTCCCCACTTCCCCCTCCCTAGGGGGGGGGGGGGGGCGCCCCCACTTTCAAAACCCTAAAAAAATGCCAGTACTGGGGTCTGAAAGTTGAGGAAGAGAGGTCCATATCAAAAAAATGACTACGAAATTTCAATTTCCGGAGACGAAATCAGGTACTGATGCATCCCTAACTTTTAAAAATCAAAAAATCACTGCACAAAAAAGGGATCCAACACTTTGAATGGCACGAACAACAACAACAATAACAACTATCACTAAAACATTTTTGCATATGTAAAGCAGGCAGACACACACCTGAAGCTGAAGCCATCGCTCGGCGAAGCTTTGCCCTCCAGCACCAGCCGTGGCACCACTGGATCCATTGGCGGGTGCCGACAGCAAGGTGGGATGCGGCCTGCCCTCTGCCGAGTGTTGCGCTGCAGCTGCCGAAATAGCCTCGGTCGGGAGTCCCAGTAAGCCTGCAGCCGAAGCAGGCACCGTAGCGACGTTTCTGGATCTACTACCAACTGCTGCCGATGGTGGTATACTGCTGGCTGTCAATCCAGGCACAATTCGATCATAGAGACGAGCGTTAGCAGACATCTGTAGGAGATTAGCAGCCGTGGGATTGGAGGGGCGGGAAGGAGTCGACTCCGGCAAACGAACAGGGGAGGCCCGATAGTCCCCCGAAGTCAGAGGAGTAGAGGGGACTGCGGCCGTCAAGCTACCATAAAACGGATTAGATAGAGGATAATCTACAACGGGCGAAGCAGAGGTGGTAGTGGTACTGACCCGAACCGAACTGGGATGGGGAAGAGGGGGAACGCTGGGAAGGGAGGGAGCAGCAAAGCCTCCCAGATTACTGACCATTGAGACTGGAGCGGGAGGTCTGCCCCCCACAGGTGGAACCGCCCTGGACACAAAGATGGGCGTGCTGGCAGCTGAGGAGGTTGCTGTCCCAGACAACGAGTCCTCCAGCCGGCAGCCGCCACTGGCACGTCCAGCAGTACCCGAGGAGACACAACAGATGCTGGGGAAAGAGGGCTCAGTTGTCCCAAGGTCCCTTCCTCCCCGGCCAACACAGTCGGGAACCAGCAGATGATGGTGTCGTCGAATTTCTCCGCCGACATCCGAAGAATTTACGGCGGACATTCCCCCTCTGGTCACAGCCGCCAGGGAAGTGGGGACAGCCCCAACTGTTCTCAGCTCAGAGTTCAACAGGTGGTCTGGTTCAGATCCTGACGGATGCTGCTGTGGCGGCAAGAGGATCGACGAATTTTCGTCATCTCCTCCTCCGACTCCCCTACCAACCGCAGCATCCAAGGCAGGATCATCGTCATCGTCGTTATCCAGGGATGGCAACAAATGATGGCGGCGCCCTTCAACAACGTCCACAACATCCGTGGCACCTGAGGCGGCTGCAGCCACCACAGCCGCATGGGCATGACGACCAAACAAAGTGACCACTTGAGCAGCAGCTGCAGTTTGGCTCTGAAAAACAGCAAAAGGAAATATTATGACATAATAAAGAGAGGACCTCTCTTATGTATATATATATATATATATATACTTCTCACCACTAGCGTAGCCAGAAAAAAATTTCGGGGGGGGAATGCAAAATTTTTCCGGGGGTCTGGGGGGCGGAGCCCCCAGAAGCTGAAAATTTTTTCTATTTCGCGACCTTCGTGGAATTTTTACAGAGCATTCGTTGAAATTACAATAATATTTAAGGCGCAGTGCTTGTACATGCACCTAAATAATGAAGAAGGTGGTCAAAGCAGACCAAATAGGGGAGTTGGTACTCATTTTTTAGTGCGAAACACGTATTATAATTGTATAATATACATATTTCGCGCCGAAGGCGCGAAAATTTTTTGAAAAATAGGCGTTTACACACGTGGCAGGAAAAAATTCCTGGGGGGCAACACAATTTCGGGGGGGGGGGAAATACCCCAATTCCCCCCCCCCTGGCTACGCGCCTGCTTCTCACGGTTAAAAATAACAAGTCGTTAAAAATAGCTAAAATTTGAATAGATGCATTATAAGCTAAAATTTCTTACGTAACCCGGCCAAGCTGGAAAACATGTACAAGTAAAAATAGTCAAATTCAGCAGTGTCTCGAACTATCAAGAGATCAAAATGTATGGGGTGGACATTCCCCCCTCCTCCGAGTTATAGAAGAGAATTGAAAAGTGCAAATGTGCCGGAATCTAAACCTCCAATATTACTCAAAACCTCAAGTAACAACTGCAAACTTTGTATGGTAGCTAATTAACCAACACAGTTTGCTAGATCCCGAATTTTGCCAAAACGCCACTCAAGCACTAACAACTGTATGGTGTTAACTGAAGTGTCCATTACAGTTTTGAATGACTAATGAAATTAAATTCTGAAATGAAAATTGTAAGTTAACCAAAGAGCAAACTATTGAAAAATGTATTCAAAATCGTCTGCAACTACAAACTTACTTGAAGCGTAGATGCACCAGGCGGTGCTTCATCCATGCTGTTTTCCTCACTCAAACCATCATAGACATCTCTAAAATGGAACAACAAAAGGTGTGCAATAAATAAAATAAATATCACTCAATAAAAACAACATTACACCCAGGTTACACTAGGACCGAGAAGAGCAAAAATGTTAAACGACAACTGTATATTATTATATTGTAACATTAAACCTACACAAAAGGTGAGAGCGGAGACTGCGGCGGTGATGTTCGAAGTCTGGAGAGAGGGGGAGGAGGACTGGAGGAGACCAGATCGTCCGCGGCCACAATCGGGGAGAGACGTCGCTTGCGAGATGAAGACAAGGATATTGCTGAGCATCCGCTGAAAGGCTGAAACAGGAAACAAAACCAGTCAGTATAAATCAAACAAAAATTCTTGGCAAATACAATACAATACACCGCTCCGCAACATAATTGCTATGCCCATGGCCATGCTCTGTATATTGCTTGTTTATATACCTTAGAATTTGAGCGTGCACTGGAGACAGTGGGAGGATCATAGAGAGGTGCCAGAACAATGGATTCCGGCAAGGACGGACAGTTGGTGGATGCGTTCGCGTCAGAGCCTAAACAACAAATCAGTTTTATATTTACGTATATATATTGCACATTATCAAAAATCAAAACTCACCAGTCGAGAAATTTGAAATTTGTTAAACAGAAACTTGCAGCAATTACCCACCAGGGGCGTATCCAGGATTTTGAAAAGGGGGTGTCCGGCCCCAAATTTTTGCAGACTTACCAAATTTGGCCCAAAATAGCTAAAAATTAAAAAAAATCCGAAAAGGGGTGGGTCCGGACCCCCTGGACCACCTCCCTGGATACGCCCCTGCCCAAGACCGCACTGGAACTACCCGGAAAATCACCATAGGCAGGCAAATTTTTAGAAAACACTTAACTATATAACTGTACACTACAATAGCAACAAACCTTCAGGTTCTAATCCATTAAAATCACCGTCAGCTGCTGGGGTTGAGGATGAAAGGACCGAGCTTTTACGAGACCCAATAGCACTGGAACCCTGCTTAATACGGTTGGGTCGCATAGCCAATGGCGAAACTGAAAGACTAACCACACACGTGTTTTACAAAGTATAACAAACAAAAAAGGGTTGATTATACAAAACAATTGAAAGCACCAGGCTACATTTATGGTGAGGCTTTTTATGATGGGGACTTGCCAACATGTTTCTAAGTCTAAACAAATTCAATATTGAGGCAGAAAGTCAATAAAATAGTTCAAAACGTATATTCTCGCAATAATAAACACTTTAAGCTAAAAAATGGGAAGTTTCAGAAAACTGGGTTAAATGTATATATAGCCATGGGCGAAAACCCACATTTTCGGATTTTGGCAAGAACTTTTTTATTATAAGGGCTAGATGAACTTGCCGTACTTGGAACTTTCTTTTAAGCCCATTTGCACTTCTCTAGGTTGTACCGTTCGGCCGGATATATAATGCAAAAAGTAGCGGGGGAAACCCAATGGAGGAAATCCACCCCTCATACACAGATCTCGAAAATTGCCGTAGCGCAATTCTGGCACTGCCTGTGTAAAATTCAACTCTTTTTAGTTATATATTATATAAATAAATCAGAAAACTCGTTCTCGGTAGCTTTTTTGAGATCTCATGTGCCATTGAAAACGCAGCATCAAACGGCCAGGTTTCATAAGATTTGACTTTGACACATATAGGGCAATTTTTGAAAAACGCTAAAAACGATGTAATTTAATAAAACTTATATATTTGTTAGTCTACAATACATATCGTGTAGAGAATGGTTTTGTACGTTCAATTGGCTGTTAAAATCCACATTTAGACCTGTCCTGGGTCCTCCAGCAGCGAAATCGCATTTTTAGGGTTTTTGACCTCTAACTAGCCAGGTAAGAAAATTATCTAAATCTGACGGCCGTCCTCGGTATAGTCAGGTTCCCAAAAAAAATCACGAAACAGTTTTTCACCCGGTACTCTCGCAAACTTAGGTGGGCTAGCCCAACTAGGATATATATGAATAGGGCTTGGCCTGACACATTTACCCACCTACTATCCCTGCTGTAGCTCATGGCTATCTAGAGTAATTAAAAAATTTCCGTGATTTTTTTTGGGAACGATTCCCAAAAAAAATCAGTCGTTCCCAAATGAAAAATCACCCCATTTATAATAACAGAGAAGGGCTAACACATAACTTATATGGCCCATATATAGCCCGTAACTAGCTAACATTATAAGATTCTAATTAAAACTGTAGCGTCCACCCATTCTACAGTGACATGCTTTTACAAAGTAAGCCTGCCCTGACTTGGTGCGTCAAGGGTTGTGAGTTGAGGCAACTTATATTTCACAAAGGGAACAATTACGATGACGTTTTCTGCACTTTTAGGGTGCTAAAGGGAACAATTACGATGACGTTTTCTGCACTTTTAGGGTGCTTTCAATTAATATTTTATGCACACAAAACGTGCAAGTTTTATCGGGATAGTTGTGACAACACTGAACATCACTAACACAGACCTCTTGCATTTTTTAGGGTTTTGAAAGTGGGGGGGGCTTCGCCCCCCCCCTAGGGAGGGGGACGGGGGGGGGGGGGCTTCCGATATGGGGGGGGGGCGAGTACAAGGTATAAAATACCAAAATTTTTAGCGAAAAATTAGCATTTTTAGGTAAAAACACAAAAAATCGCTATTTTTAAGCTTAAAATTAATTTATAAGTCCATAAATTAGCTAAAAATTCAGAAAATTTTTGAAAATTTGACCTCAAAAACTTAATTTTTCGACACTTTTGGGCGACCCCCAAAAAAGTGGGGGGGGGCTTGCCGAAAAGTGGGGGTGGATGAAAGTGGGGGGGCTCCGAAAAGTGGAGGGGGGAACCGAAAAGTGGGGGCCCCCCCACCCACCCCCACTAAAAAAATGCCAGGACCTTCGGAGCAGTCTGCCATGCTAGGACTATCATAAAAACTGTTCTAAACCTAGCATATTATTGCATATTCTGGCTTTATTATACTAAATAACTGTTACTTAGCGTTAATTCAGCAAAAAATTATCGATAATGCTCCGTTCCGAGCCGTAACAGGACGAATTTTTGCAACATTGTGTTGAGCCCGCCTAGACCTACGAAAACCAGCTCAGGTAGGGGTATGAGCAGTTTGAATAATTTTATTGCGCTAAACGTTCTAAAACAACGCTAATAGGGCCATATGCGTGATTTTCCAGAGTGGTATTGCCCATTTCAGCGAAGTTCAAAGTGATTTTTTATTTGGGAACTTGTTCCCAAAAAAAATCAGGCAGCCCAGGACGAAGCATGAGAGCCAGCAGAGCTAGAATATGTGGTATCGTGAGCACTTTAGTGTCTTACCTACCAACCATAATTAGGGACTTAAGAAATTTTCCCTTACTGTTTTGAGACTGATTTTCCAAGATCAAGTCAAAACTTACATAGAGGTCATTTTGGGGTGGTAGTCTTTGGTCTGGCGCCTTGGCTACGCGAGATGAGCTATATAGCCCAAACTAATATACAAGTAACAAAAATGCTCCGCACAAAAGGGGATAATATGTGTGTTGGGCCTATGTCTGTCGTTTAATTCGGTTGAGAAAGAAAGTATATATATAAATCCGACACAGCAAGTTTGGGTGGGTGGTTCTATGGCGAAAGTTGTTCAGTTCGATGCGGGCCTTCATTTGACTCGAAATTTGACCACTTTTGAAAATTTTAATTTTTGACCCAAAATCGCCTAAGTTCCCACCCCACCCCACCACAGGCCTCTACAGCCACTTTAGGTACGCACTTCTATGACAAAAGTTGCTCAGTTCGATGCGGGCTTTCATTTGGTACCAAATTTGACCACTTTTGAAAATTTTAATTTTTGACCCAAAATCGTCTAAGTCCCCACCCCACCCCACCACAGCCCTTTACAGCCACTTTAGGTACGCACTTCTATGACAAAAGTTGATCAGTTCGATGCGGGCTTTCATTTGGTACCAAATTTGACCACTTTTGAAAAATTTTAGTTTTGACCCAAAATCGCCTAAGTCCCCACCCCCACCCTACCACAGCACTCTACAGCCACTTTGAGCATGCAATTCTATGACAAAAGTTGTTCAGCTCACTTAGCGCTTTCATTTGGTACCAAATTTGACCACTTTTGAAAAATCTTATTTTTGACCACTTGACCCCCTACCCGATTTACCCTTCAAACGGCAAAGTGGAGCCAGTCCAGCAAAATGGGTGGGTTGGACGGCAAAACGGACTCCGGAAATGAGCTGGGCGCACCAGAAAACCCCTATGGACAAAGTTTTGAGAGGCTATGCACAGTCCTATATGGTGTTCTTGGAAGTCGGTACCGACTTGACCCTCCCGACAGCAAAGTGGAACCAGCCCAGCAAAATGGGTGGGTCGGACGGCAAAACGGACACCGGAAATGAGCTGGGCGCACCAGAAAACCCCTATGGACAAAGTTTTGAGAGGCTATGCACAGTCCTATATGGTGTTCTTGGAAGTCGGTACCGACTTGACCCTCCCGACAGCAAAGTGGAACCAGCCCAGCAAAATGGGTGGGTCGGACGGCAAAACGGACACCGGAAATGAGCTGGGCGCACCAGAAAACCCCTATGGACAAAGTTTTGAGAGGCTATGCACAGTCCTATATGGTGTTCTTGGAAGTCGGTACCGACTTGACCCTCCCGACAGCAAAGTGGAAAAAGCCCAGCAATATGGGTGGGTCCGACGGCAAAACTGCTTACGGGAATCAATTCGCCGTGCCAGAAAACCTTTGTATGAAAGAATTGAGCTTTCTAAGTTGAATACACAGCGAGAAATTTCGATTTTTCATTTTTCGAATTTTCACCATTTTTGACCGGCCACTGTGGTCGCATGGGAAGTGATAGAGAAACGAGACTTAGCTATTTAGTTAGTTCAATATATGTAGTTTCTGAATATAAAAAGAAATCGGCTCCAGCTCTTAACGTTCGAGCTGCGCAGCGACCACAAAAATGGTCACTTTTCGCTCTGAGCCGACTTTGCGGCGCCGCTGCGGCGCTGTGGCGCACCTGCGGCGCAAAAAAAGTAGCGATTCTTAAATGGCGCATGGGGTACTACCAGACCCTATACCCCTTTAGGTCCGGCCTCCGCTGCAGATTACGTGAAAGAGGCGGAAAGTCAGGACAATACGACCATTAAATAGGAGAAACCGGAAAAAAACATCGCCGCCATAACCGGTCCGGGGCACAACTTTTTAACGGAAAGTGATACGGGGCTGAAACTTCGCACACATACTAAACTCGATGTGCTCTACAATTTGCGCATGAAATCTGCGCAGGATCTGCGCAGGATTTTGCGCAGCCTCTGCGCAGCTTATTTTACGGTGTCTCCAGGGACTTTTGACACATATTATAGGGGTCGCTGCCGCGACCCCTATGATTATCTGGCTAAGGTCTTCTACTTACTGACACTGTGCAGGGTATTTTTTACAGGGGGGGGGGGGGAGGCCCCCGAAATTGACCTTCCCTCCGAAAATGCATTCTCCTCGAAGTCGCCCTCTCCCGGGATTTTTGCTTCCCCCAACCCGGGAATTTTTGGAGGCCCAAATTTTTGCCAAAAATAGGCCAATTTTCAAAAATTTTCCGGCTTCGCCGGAGATTTTTTCGTAAAAATAGCTATTTTTAGCTTAAATCCTGGCATTTTTGAGAACTTTTTGCGTTTCACCATGCAAAATACGCCAAAAAATAAAATTTTTTGGCTGTTTTTTGCCAAAAAATCTTCCCCCCCCCCGAAAATTTCTTCCCCCCCCCCCGGGCCCGGGGCCCCCCCCGGGAAGCCCCCCCCCCCCGAAAAAAATCCCTAAAAAATACCCTGCTGTGTGCCAAGTTTGGCTCGAAACGGCCGAAGCAGTTGGCAGTTCTGACTCTGATTTTTTTTGGGAACTTTGCCTCTGATTTTTGTTGGGAACCTGACTATAGTAGTGTGCTATAGTCTCTAATTGTTTCCCCGATGGGCTTTTAAAAAATTTTTCAAAAAATTTGGGTGGGTTTCCCCCAAAGTGGGTTTATCCTGTAGGTGTAAGGTGAGGAGAGGGCTAGCCCCCCAGCCCTTTTTTCAACCCTCCCCCAAAACTTTTGGGGAGGACGTCCCCCCGGGGTGGGGGAGGAGGGGAGGTAGTCGCGTCGAAGGCGCGAAAAATACCCAACATTGGGGTATTTTAGGGTAAACTTTGCAAAAAATTTTCAAAAAAGTCCAAATTTTTGTCTTATATATTGTTTATTATCGCTTTTAACTCGTTCGAACGTTTTTAACTGTATTATGAACTAGTTTCCCTGAAATGGGTCTGGGCAGGGTATTTTTTACAGGGGGGGGGGGGGCGGGCCGCCCCCCGAAATTGACCTCCCCCCCCCCCCGAAAATGCCTTCCCCCCGAAATCGCCTCCTCCCGGGATTTTTGCTTCCGCCCCGGGATTTTTGGAGGCCCAAATTTTTGCCAAAAATAGGCCAATTTTCAAAAATTTTTCGGCTTCGCCGGAGATTTTTTCGTAAAAATAGCTATTTTTAGCTTAAATCCTGGCATTTTTGAGAACTTTTTGCGTTTTACCATGCAAAATACGCCAAAAAATACCAATTTTTGGCTCATTTTTGCAAAAAAATCTGCCCCCCCCGGGCCGGGGCCCCCCCCGGGAGGCCCCCCCCCCGAAAAAAATGCCTAAAAAATACCCTGCTGGGGGTGGCGGGTAAATCTTGGAAGGTTGGTGGTCGACCCAAGAACTGTGATGAGTGGTATAGCCATGGAAAAACCCACCCCCTTTTTGGGAGGAAAAACCCACCCGCCTCCTGGACCAAGGGTTGGAGCTATCAGCTCCAAAACATAGCAGCAGAAACCGCGATTCTTTCTTACCTACGTATGCAAAGATCAAGTCATTTGGTTCACTCCTGCTCATTTTGTGACATTTTGAAAATGACACCTACTTTTTGGTCCAACCATGCCAAAATTTTGGACCGATGTAACTTTTGACTGGGTTGGGCTAGAAAAGTTTTGCAAATATCTGCAATGATGGCAAGTCTTCCTCTTTGCACACCGCCAAATTAGATTGATCCGATGCACCGTTGGTCTGGCACATTACCAAATGTGGCGGGGAAAAACCCACTATGGGGGGGACCCACCCAATTTTTTTGAAAAATTTTTTAACAACCAAACAGGGAAACAATTCGACACTATAGCACGATACTATCGAGGACGCTGCATTATCCTATGGTGTCAGATTTGGATAATTTTGCTTCCCTGGCTAGCTAGGGGCCAAAAACCCTGAAAGTGCCATTTCCGCACTGGAGGACCCAGGACAGGTCCAACTGTGGATTTTAACAGCCAAATGAACGTAAAAAACCATTCTCTACACGATACACAAATAAGTTTTATCAAATTACATCGTTCTTTAGCATTTTTCAAAAATTGCCCTATGTTTATATATATATATATATATATACAAGTAGGAAAAATGCTCCTTGCAGTCGCATGTAAAATGCAATATGAGCTAAGGGCAGCATTTAAATACGTAAAAGACAAGAGTTAAAATACTTAATATGAGTGCCAGCATCTAAATGGGTATAAGACAAGATTCAAAATGCTTAATATGAGCCAGCATTGTAAACCTCTAAAAGACAAGATTTAAATGCTTAATATGAGGCAACTCGCTTTCTCAGGC
>JASAND010018731.1:0-107194 GCA_030248195.1 Trissonchulus latispiculum
GACGCTCTGAATGTGTGGAAGTGGAATTTCAACATGTTAACGCCTTCGCTCCTACGAAGAGCGAAGATGCAAAGTGGCTCGGTTCAAATAAAATTAGATCAATTTAAGAGCAAGCTCTCCGCTAGCGGGCGGGAAGTGATAACTAACTTGTTCACATCAAGTGGACATACAGTTTAGCTACATAGATATTTAACCACATACGTATATAAATATTTTAGGTGCAACTGATTTGTGAGCGTTTGCTCAAAGAACAGGAGGCTAAGCTGCGTCAAGAGTATGATAATATTCTTACCGCGAAGTTGGCTGGTAGGTTCATATCATAATCGTTTAGCGTCGTGTTTAGTGCGGAGCACTTCCACGTGAAAACACAGTTGCTGTTTGAGTTTCTAGTTTTAGAGAAAAGATTGTTTCTCAAAGAATTATTGCAGAAGCAGAAACTATTAGTTTTCCCGGTTTAATTATGTATATACTTGTATTTTGTTCTTCTGATCCTTGAGATGGTATTAACCAATTTCTGGGTTGTAGAACTGAGGAATAACCTTTGAAGATTTTTCTAAACAACAAATAAAACCTGTCTAAAGCGTTAAAATTTTTAGAAGCATTCGTCGTTTTTAAAAAATGCCGACTTGTCAGAAAAAGTCACTAATTTTACCAATATTGGACGAAAATAAAAGCTTAATGTTTTCCTGTAGTTTTTCCTGGTATATTTGTCGGTAGGTAATAGTAACCAATAGTTTAAAGGTTCTTATCTGACCTTTCAGAGCAATATGAAACCTTTGTACGGTTTGCCCAAGATCAAATTCATCGAAAATACACGGCCACTGAAGCCTCCTGTAAGTTTACTACCTGGCCTTATTTGAACTTTTTAAGAAAGCACGGTACACCTTTGGCGTACAAACTGGTGGGGAGGGAACTTTTCTAACATTAATATATACATTTTACATAAAGTCTCAAATATCTCATTATCTTTTTTTAAAAGATTTAGCTCTTGTTTCTTTCTTAAATTGAAAATATCTGGCAAAGACTGCTAAGAAGTGTTTTGAAATAACGTATTTTATATTACGTTTACGCTTAAAGACATTGTGGCCTCAACTCCTAAATTGCTGTCATCTCCCCGCTATGAGTCCAGTGTTTCATGAGAACAAAATTAGCTAATTGCTAATTGTAACGCTGACGTAATGTAACAGTCTCGTAACGTTGTGCCGCGATGGCCGAGTGGTAAGGTGTTCGACTAAAGATCTTACGGTCCTAGGTTCGAACTCGCGCTGCCACAGGACTTTCGCAAATCACCTTGAGCAAGGGAGTAAGCACATATCGGTTCGCCGTGGGCTCCAGCCAACCCGCTGTCTATCCTTAACTGGTCGGTAAATGGGTACCACTACGGTGGGAATGTAACAGGAGTCTGTGCAGAAGGGCTGGCCCCCCTTCCACAGATGAAGTCATCATAATATGAGGTGACACTCCTGGTTCTACGGCTGAGAATCCAGGGATGAGCACCAGCACCCCATGTCCTGTGGCAGGACGGAGATATCTCCTGGGGTAAACCTTTACCTTTACTGCGGTGGGAAGGTAACAGGAGTCTGTGTTTTGGCGTAATGCCTGATGACTGGGTTTATTTTAGGCAAAAATAAGTGGGGGGAACGCCCCCCCACTAGTCGGAGGGGAGGTCGAAAAATGGGGGTGGAAATAAAATGGGCCAAAAATGCTCAAAATGCTGTATAAATAGCCTGTTTTCCACATACACTGCTATAACTATGCTTAAAAGTGCTCAAAAATCAAGTTTTAGCACCAAAAAAGGCGATTATTTATCAAAAATTTCAGGCAAAGCCGGAAAATTTTTGAAAATTTTGACCAAAAATCCTAAAAATTGGCAATTTTTGGGCACCTTAGGGTGAGTGGGGGGAGGCCCAAAAAAGTGGGGGGCACCCCCCCGCCCTGCCCCCCCCCCCCCCAGTAAAATAAACCCAGGATGAAGGGCTGCCCTCCCCCCCTTCCACAGATGTAGTTAACATTAGAGTTGTCGCTCCTGGCTTCGGTCCGTGAATCCGGAGTTAAGCACCGGTGCCCTATAACCTTCTGTAGGTTGGAGTTCTCCAGCGGTCACTTTACCTTACCTTACCTTTAACGTTGAAAGACCTTAAAACAGGGCTGGGTTTGGTTACGGGGAGGGTGCGCTGCGCCCCTCTTTCTACTTTTTGGGACCCCTCCCACTTTCCGAAATAATGCTTCGTGTTTGCTGATTAGTGTTTATTTTATGTTTAGATTTGTCTTGAAACGAGTCCTCACAATTACGCCTGAAGTGTACCGTTCCGTGTTGCTATTTATCCTTTCATTTCTCGGTTTAAAAAGACGATTGGATTATTTTAACTAAAAACAGACTACTGTAATATTAGTGATATAGTTTTCTATTACTGTTCTTAGCATATTAATGTACTGCTTGATGTTTGCACTCGTTCTATAAAACGTTGTTGTACTGTGCTACACTTTTATTATAGAAGAGGTAAAGGGGGGATTGAAAAATTTTATATAACTAATAGAATGGATGCACGGATTAGCGTTAATAAGAGCGGCTAGTAACTGTTAAAAGTTGCATGCAAAATTTTGGTTAATATAGAAATTAATGGTCTTATCGGTAAGCTTTTCCTCAGGTTTTACTGAATACAGCTTAAATCAAGTAATGTTGTGACATACTATGGTGGTATATGCAGTCTTTAATAGATATTTTTACTAGCAATTTTCAATTATTTCTTAAAAATATCTTATTTTGCTGTTAATTTTAAGAAAGCACTCTGTTACTGCTGTTTTTGTTAAAAATAGCGGGGACACTAACAATTTGTCACAATAGTGCTTAATTTTGACTTCCTGAATTCCATCATTTGGTCAAACATTGACAGCAGTTTACAAATTTTCGAAAACTTGACCAGGGTCAGGATCTTGATCTGGATCTGGATCGTGGCTTGGATCTGTTACAGCCCTAGTATGAAGTTGGCTTTGAATACAATGTGTATATGTATAATGACATTGCCGCATTAAAGAAATTAGTTTTCCCAAAGCTAGTCACGGCTGTTTTATTTTGATTTTAAAGAAGTCTTCATGTTCTGGAAAGGTCCTGAACTGACCGCCGCTACGTTGTTCAAGCAAAGACTTCAAGGTTTTAAAATGCCGTCAGTATGATCAACTTTCTTTACCAAACAGACACGAAACGTTGCAAAACCCGTAATCCCCTTTAGTGAGGCGACAAATTGGATTTCAGATAATCACTCATTTTCTTGAGAACGTTAAAAAGCAGGTCCGCACTGAGGAGACCTTGCTTGGCGTCATTATACCTTTTATGGTTGGTTCACAAAAAAATTAACTTTCATTTTAATACTGTGGCAGTTTATTTTTCCGGGTCCCCCAAAATCGCTCTCCCTGGATTTTTGCCTCTCAGGGATGTCTGAGTTCTCGTATGTTTACAAAAATAGGCATAAATTCAATTATTTCCGGCGTCGCCGGAGATCTGTATATACTTAAAAATGTTTATTTTTAGCCTACTCCAAATATTTTTGGAAATGTTTTTCTTCATGCTGTTGCTAAATACGCCAAAAATAGTACATAAATTTTGTTACTCCTTTTCTAAACCCCCCTTCCCGAGAATCCCCCCTCGGGATCTCTCCTGAAAATTTGCAAAAAGTATAGGGATATACGTATATATGTGCACTGCTTTACGGAGATGGTGCCAACTAACTGAATGTTTATCTAACCGATGTATATATACGTGAAACAGTCGATATGTAAATGTTAGTTAGTTTATAGGAAATATAGATGATCCACGTTCACTTGTTTGTGCATCTTGTTTTTGTTTATACTTTATATATATATATACATATATATCATAAATATATGGAGAGAGTGTGTAATTTGGAATTAGTTTGGTTCACCAAAACAGATTAATGAGTCTAACTTACAATTAAATTAGCTACAGCAGGGGTCTTGGATGCGAAATTGTTGGGTTTATGTCAAGGTAAAAGTCACTGTTTTGCTCTGTTTTGAAGTTTTGATGCGCTAATCGTTTTCTTGAAACTTTTATACATTATTGTGGCGGGGTTATGGGAGTTCTTAACTTTTTCGAGAGATCTGATTAGTAACGAACTAAACTCGTATGTAAAAAAAACATGTGTGGAAAACTGTGATTACTTATACCGCATACAGTGTTCGTCGAGTTCCCTAACGTGCATTAGCGGAATCCTCATGATGAAAGGAGGTGCGTATTGTGCGAGGAATAAGTTTTCAAGTATTTACCTTTATTCAACAGAGCTTTATTGGATCAGTGTCTTTTTTGAAATGAACAGAGAATTTGAGAAAACAGAGAAAACTTAAACGGGCATTTTACGTTTGTGTGTATGGTTTGGTGTAGGATCATAATTGTGTTTCTTGTAATTCCTTTATGTTCTGTCTTCATAATATGTACTATTGCTGTATTGATTTGTTTCTGTCGTTTATATCGTGTGCAGTTTTTAACTGCACATCATGTTGTATAATGTACTTGTATGTAGTGCGGCCGTGTTCTAATGAAAATATTTACGTTCAGTGAGTATTGCCAATGTTTAAGTTGTTGCATAAGACTTGTTTAATTGTTACTTCAGTACTGCTTGTGGTTATCCAGCTTTGTATAACTTCTGTGTAGTTGGTTCAATTTCTGATGTTAAGCTTCTTTGCCATTTCCAGTTATGCAAGTTTTCTTTGTCTAACACCATAGGATTAATATAATAATCTGTTTAACCTGATAGCAATGGCCAAGAAGCTTTGCAGAGATCAGTGCGTTGCAGGCGGAGTCTGCGCTATGCTATGTGGTGGTAACTTGGTTGATCAGTAAAGTCTAGTTTATCTTATGGCTAACTTATTAGGCCACATGCGCAGTAGTGATGTGGATCGGATCGGATCGGTAGTAAATAAATTAACCGATCCGTTCCGGTAAATTTATTTGCCGATCCGAGCCAGACAATTACTGACTGAGGATTTTCTAACATAACAACGAAAATACGAAATCACCTTATCGGTTAAAAGTTATAAGGCTGACAATTAAGATTGATATCTGAAACTGAAACTGTAAGTTTTGGATTATTGGATCTTTCTGGAACTCAAATCAGAATTTTATTTTATTGGTAAGTTAAGAGTATGAGAGTGAAGCTTGAAAGGCGGCTTAATTGTACGGTATGAAATGTACGTAGTACATACAGCAACAATTTGTTCCATTTGTGGAGTTTATGTATGTGCGTTTAAAACATTTTGTGTTTTTCAATTTTTTTAAATTTTCAGTTTTCAACTCAGCTACTTGCAAAATGGCACTTGCGTAAAAGTTCTCAAGTCTCTGTCATGTGCGAAACTAAAACAGCACTTAAAACTTCAGCAGCTGTTGTTGTAGAAGGAAAATATTGTTTTGAACAGTTTGCGCACCAAATAGAAGTCATGGTTGGTTTTGGTAACAACAGTCAGATGCGGTTGCAATTTGTGGGATGGTTCGACTCTAGTCGGGTCGCCGAACCGACTGACTCAAGCGATCCGATCCAACAGGCCTACAGACAGATCCGATCCGGCCTCCGGATCGCGGATCGGATTGATTTTGCCGATCCGATCCACATCACCAATAGCCAGTAGTCAGTCATATACCAGAGATGGAACCGGGTCAGTTCGGGTTACTGCTTTGAACCACTACTTTAGAGCACCTTAAAAAACTACTGGTTTGAACCAGTATCAACTAGTGACTCGTCCGTCAAAAATTTTCTGGGCCGGGGCCGGGCCTTATCAACTTTTCGGGTCGGGCCTGGGCCGGGCTCAGAGCCCGAGTCAGGCCAGGCAGGAGTTACTAGTTGTTACTGGTTCAAACCAGTAGTTTTGGGCACTGGACAGGTCAAGTAATTGTTACTGGTTCAAACCAGTAGTTTTGAGCATACTTGATAACTACTAGGAGTTCCAGTAGTTGTTACTGGACCCTCTAGTAGTAAGAGAGTACAGGACAAACGGTCAGGTCTTAAACTGGATAATATGGCCAAGCACATTCCCGGGTGATTCCGGCCAAGTAAATATTATTTTCTTATCGACAGATTTGAATCAAATTTGAAATTTTCATGCTATAAAATAGATGAAATATTCCAATGTGATTGGCGTAACTGCTCATCAGTTCATCACATGACATAAAAAAGTTCGATTGGTTAATTCTTAACTAGAGATAATCTCCAGATTAAGCTGTAGATAGGATAAACCCGAACTAATTTTGGTTGGTGCAGCAGATAATCACTAACTCAGAATTAGAGATAAACTACAGCTAATTCAATGTTGAACTTGAAAATTATCTCTAGCTTAAGGTTGAGTTAATCTTGATGTTGGTGCAAACGGGCGATGTTTAAGAGATTAATTTTAGAGCTGGGACCGGTTCCACTAGAACCGGTTGGAATCGGAACCGAACCGGAAGGATTTTTAGAACCGGAACCGGTAGAATTTGGAACCGACCGGTTCCAGGATCAAAAGTTGAGCTTGAACACATGACAAAAAAAGTTCGATTGGTTAATTCTTAACTAGAGATAATCTCCAGATTAAGCTGTAGATAGGATAAACCCGAACTAATTTTGGTTGGTGCAGCAGATAATCACTAACTCAGAATTAGAGATAAACTACAGCTAATTCAATGTTGAACTTGAAAATTATCTCTAGCTTAAGGTTGAGTTAATCTTGATGTTGGTGCAAACGGGCGATGTTTAAGAGATTAATTTTAGAGCTGGGACCGGTTCCACTAGAACCGGTTGGAATCGGAACCGAACCGGAAGGATTTTTAGAACCGGAACCGGTAGAATTTGGAACCGACCGGTTCCAGGATCAAAAGTTGAGCTTGAACACATGACAAAAAAAGTTCGATTGGTTAATTCTTAACTAGAGATAATCTCCAGATTAAGCTGTAGATAGGATAAACCCGAACTAATTTTGGTTGGTGCAGCAGATAATCACTAACTCAGAATTAGAGATAAACTACAGCTAATTCAATGCTGAACTTGAAAATTATCTCTAGCTTAAGGTTGAGTTAATCTTGATGTTGGTGCAAACGGGCGATGTTTAAGGTGGTGATTCCTTTTGGGCACAAATTGTTGGTTGGCGGCGCAAATCAGGATGAAATTTGGCCAAACTTTCCGAAATACATTCTTTTAGCGTTCTAACACCCTCCGCGCAATCCCGGTTCAAAAATTCGAGATTTCCGATCAGGGCTGTTTTTCCCAATTTCTGAAAGTTTGGCAGCAGCTATACAGTCATGACTATATTCATTTGAAACATCTCGTTGAGCTTCACATTTTTGCTTTTTAAAGCAACTTTCTAGCGTTTCTCTAGCGTGCGCTATAGCCGATTTTCTTGTTTTGGCGTCGAAAACTTGTCGTTTTTGCAAAAATCAAATAATCCATCATTTCTTGATCTACACAAGCCGGTAAATCAAACTAAGGGTGTCGATCTGAAGGTCTCACAGGGGCAAATTATCCGATGGATGATCGTCTTCCAACAGCTATCCCGTAGGCTGCTACCATGAAACATGTAGTTTTTGCAAAAACACGACCAATTTTTTTCCAAAAATTGTGGGGCATTCACCATGCCAGTTGGAGGGCTGCTACTTAACAAATGAGTTCTGCACAAATATACCCAGGGACGATTTTTTAGTTACCCCGATTACTGCTTTCTAGCTAAAGTAATCGCTTGACAAGTTTGGAAAAAGTAGGCAAAATACAGGTTACGCACACATTTCAGCTTATTTCTCTATAACGAAGAGCGATTTCACAATAAATAAAAAATCGTCCCCAGCTATTTGATGGTGTTCTCGAATGATATAACTGATATCTCGCGAAAAAATTTACTTGAGTCTGCAAAAAATCTGGAAAATTATACTTCTTCTAAAATGTGTTAAAAATATTTTAGAAAAGCAACATTAGTTTCGTGGCATGCATTAAAAAGAGAAAATATCAAGCTACATTTTGATATAAAAGCCGCCGGCAGCGCAAAGAGCAGCCGGCATACGCAATACGTGGCCGAAATACGTAAGACGACGTCGTTTGATGACATTGGTAATAGTTTGCCGATGCAGCCGATTTCGAATTGCGTCGTTCGTGATTCGATCCGTATAGACAGTCCTGAGTATGCGACGGAGGCAGCGCATCTCAAAACCAGCCAGTAAATTTAGATCGGCGACTTTTACTGGCCAGGTTTCGCACCCGTATAGCAGAACCGACATGACCGCCGCGTCAAAAACTTTAGTTTTAACCGTCAGGGAGATGTCACGTTTGCTCCATAGCTTGGTTTCGAAGGCAGCGAAAGCAGCCTGGGCTCTAGCAATTCTATAACGGACCTCTGATGTGATAGAGCCATTATGGGTGATTTCGGAGCCGAGATATCTAAAGGCGACCACAGATTCAGAATAGTCCCAGTGATCGCTATATTGGGAGGAGGGCAGTGGCTGAAAAGGATCTTAGTTTTTCTGGCATTTATCTTCAGGCCAACTCTCGCTGCTGCCGCAACGACAGCTAACAGTAATTGCGGCAGCATGTAATGTAGAATCATTAGCGAATAATTCGAATTCGGCGATTACTACATACGAATACATTTCAAGAATACTTAACGAATAGCTCGATGAACGAATATTCTAAATATTTGTTTATTCTCACTTAGTTAATTGTTTTGATATTAATACGGTAGATTTTTGTATTTGTTGCAGGATTTCGACTCAAGCTAAACTGAATCTCGAATGATCAAAATTGTCGATGGTAGTACGTGCACCAAACTTTGACAGTAAATTTATTCAATTTTAGGAGTTCAACAATAATTTTTAAATCATTTTAAAGCTTACTTAAATTTAAAAATTTTAAAGTTACTACAAGTATGCTGAGTCAACATGCCGCCAGTATGCGGTACGTGTGTACCAAGCTTAGGTTTGAATTTGTTCCCAAACTGAGTGACATATTAGAAGACGCTTTCTCTAGGCTAGAAAAGACTTTACAAGTTTTGAACAGGGATAGATTTCTCGAAAGTTAATTTATAGGAAGCTCAAGAAAAGCGATCACAGTTCACGCTACAAAAAGGCTATTTTGTTCTGAAATTGCTTAATGAACAAGCAAGCTCAATATTTTGAGAAAATGTAAACTTTGTCCTTATATATATTTCTCCCGAACAAACATTACCAAACACAAACTTAAAAATTTCTCTGAACAGTTTTCTCAAAAATGTGTGCGTGAAGACGCTTTCCAATTGCTGGAATGAGTTCAGAGGAATCCGTGTTCATACGAATCTAGCAGCCATGTTCAAAATTTCCTATCTTCGTTGCTGTACTTAGGCAGAGATGCTGCAGAACAGAGAGCCCTCGAAAACCAAACTAAACCAAAATATATAAAACAAGCTTTGAAAACAAATTTCCCTTATTATCACTGAAACCGCAAGGAATCGAAGAATACTTTCCTTTATAAATTCACCTTCATTAAAGCTATTATTTGTTTTTCGTTTAATGCAACGTTTTTTTACTTCTTTTATTACCATATTTCATTCGTTTGTTAAAATTACTGAAAATAGACTTTCCGTATATTTCACCTCTCATGGTTTCGTTTAAACCATATGGGTATTTAGTTTTTAATTCTTTCATCCAGAATGCTTCTTTTATTAGTCTATTTTCTTTGTCAATTTTAAAGTCACCAGAACTAGTTTTTGTATGGCTTGTACAGTCAGTGTAGACGTAGACCCACATTTTTCTAATATAGTAAACTTCATATACAGGGATACATACCACGCATCCTATTTTGTCTTGGTGTCGATTAGGAGCCATGGCAGTATTATAAGAACAAATGAAAGTTACATTTGTTCATATGTTGCTTATAAGCAGGTGCACATTCACGGCAAATTAACAAATCAACATCCAACAACCTATGTTAGTAAGTGCATGCGACCTCTGCCAGACCAGAGTTCACGATACAGGCGGCTCATCAGTGGAGCTGTATTGAACTTGGTTTTTTGGTAAATTTAAGAAAAATATATAAATAAGCAAGAAAAGGTTTCGCCGCTGGTCGCCTCAAGACGTGATGTTAACACATAAACAGAAGGGAAGGGAGATCCCAACTTAATTGAACTGAAAAATATGACTTTATATATAAAAAATTTTATGTACCGCTTTTGGAAAAGCTATTACGCATTTTTATAACTGAAAAAAGATATACAAAATTTTCGTTAATTGAAAAAGAATACAGATTACTAATTAATTTCTAAAGGCAAAAGACAATGACAATCTGTAAAATGGTAGATATAAAATCAACCTGAAACTTTTAGCTATATATACTGCAAATTATACAGGTAACCGAAACAATACAAGTATAGTTTTCCAATCTAATTTACTGTGTTGATCCATTTGTTTGAATAAAAGCAAAAATTGGTCACAAAAATTTTTTCAATGTAAACAACTATTAAGCAAAATTAACTTTTAGCTATACTGCAGATTATACAAATAACGGAAACAATACAAGCATAGGTTTCCAATATAATTTACTGTAGGGATTTATTTGTTTGAATAAAAGCGAAAATTGGTCATAACAAATTTTCAATGTAAAAACCTATTAAGCAAAATTAATATAGATTTCATAACTGATTGCACAGAGATTAAGCAAAAAATATATCCGGAATAATAATATAGTAGTTTTCCGTAATAATTACTGTAGTGTTCCATTTGTTTGAGTAAAATTTAATTAAGTAAAGTTTAATTCAAATTTTAAAGTCCATAGGAATTGGAGGAAAGCTTCTTGAGTGGATTAAAAATTACCTGACACATCGGAAACAATTTGTTGAAATTTGTAAAAAGCGCTCACCTATTTCGTATGTTTCCTCGGGAGTACCTCAAGGAAGCATATTAGGTCCTTTACTTTTTTTAGTGTACATTAATAATATAACCTCTGTCTTGAAAAAACTAAAGATAAGATTGTATGCGGACGATGCTAAAATTTTCTTAGCCTATAATGCTAACGATTATAATTTTCTTGAAATTCAACAGGAGCTGAATTCTATTTATAGTTGGGTGGAATCGAGACAACTCAAATTAGCGTTAAATAAATGTTTTGTAATGCATATCGGTCTGCACAATGACCGAAACATGTATTCGTTGGGAAATCTTCAGCTAGCTTCAATCCAAAGTTTTACTGATCTTGGTGTCATTGTTTCGTCTACGTTAAAATTTTCTCAGCAATGTGAAGAGGTAGCAAAGGCAGGTTTTAAGAAAGTAAATCTGATGTACTCTGCGTTTCATTCAAGGAACAAAGAATTTCTTGTAAAACTTTTTATAACTTACGTACGTCCGAAGCTAGAGTACGCTTCCGAAGTTTGGTCACCTTATTTACTTAAGGACATTGATACTATCGAAAGAGTTCAACGTTTGTTTACCAAACGCTTACCTGGCCTCCGAAATTTAACATATCCTGAACGTTTACAAGTTTTAAATATACCATCGTTGGAGGAGAGGCGCATAATTAAAGACTTGGTTATGGTGTTCAAGCTTATACATAATCATACTGATCTCAACTTCAATGACTTCTTCCAAATTAGTACTACATCAAATACCAGAGGTCACCAATTTAAGTTGTCGGTGACTAGAACAAACTTGGATATTAGAAAGCAATTTTTTGCAATTCGTATTGTTCCGATATGGAATTATTTGGAATCAGATATTGTTAATTCTGAAAATTTAGCCGTTTTCAAAAGTCGACTCGCAAATACGTCCTTTCATAGGTTTCTTAGGGGGCGGGGATTAGTAGCCGGTCAATCGGCCCACCCCTAACTCCCTCTTCCTTCCATCCTTCATTGCCATGTACATGGTTCTAAGAAATACTTAATATCTGCTAGAATTATTGTTTATTTTGTTTTTTTCTTGGTGGTTTGTTTGCAATGTTTTTTGGTTGGGAAATAAAATAATACTAATACTAATACTAATACTAAAAAAGCGAAAATTGGTCAGAACAAATTTTCAATATAAATAGTTACGTAGAGACACGGCAATTCAAGATTAATATACTATTGTCACATACAAAAACATTAATATCGTAATGCCATAAACATGTTATGTATGTACATGCTGAGATTAAAGGGAAGATGTTCAATCAATCCATGCAAGCATAGAAAGAAGGAACGTTACTATATTACGACCGAAGTCGTCAAACTGCACCAAAGAGTATATACTGGTATATACTCAATGGATATTGGTCTATATTACGACTATAATATATAACAGCCGAAAATATCTTAGCAGTTATAATAGCTGCTCTGCAAATTGCTCCAGGCCGGTAGCCGGGTGGACGGCCAACGGGTGAACAGCCGAAGCCCGGCCTCATCTCTCGTGAGCAACTAAATCGAGATACCCGCTCGGAGTGAGCAGGACGGCCTAGCAAGTTTGATTCCAGCACCAGGGAAAATTCCCACCGGCACATCTCTAGTCCTAACCAACTAACAAAATAGGACAACACAACGAATTCTTTATTGACAGGATATCCAATAGACCGAGTCGTACATATTCAATTTTTGCTACTACTTTAGCTGATGTTATATTCGAAGATTCAATGTTGGCCGTTCTCCTACTCAACCGAATCTCGCCATTCCTGTTCTAGAAATTGTTCTGGACCAAAAAACAAAATATTAGATTTTGCTGCAAGTTCGAACTGCGGGCAGACGGTAAGGAGTTTATTTTCGACTTGTGAGAAATACTATAACTACATAACGCAATGTTCAAGATGGCTTTGTTTGAAGTAAAACAAAGAGGAACTAAACATTGATGGTTAAAATTCTGCTAAAATCATAGGGCTCTGTCTGAACTGACTAGTTTTTCGTGCTTGGTCAACTAATTCAAAGAAAGTCCTGCCTGTTCGACACAGACGTGGAGGAAATCGTAACAAGCAACACATTTATTTCCAAGAAACAAAAATACATTTCTAAATTAAATAAACTATTTTTCACAAACATTAACAATTTTTGTGATAAATTAAAATGCATTGGGAGGGTTTTCAGGACTTTTGTTTTGAGAATGCTTTTGTTTTGGAAGGACCCAAAACCAATAACTTTTTTAAAAGGGCGAAACGGGCGAATACCTTTGGCAATAGGCAAGGTAACAAGAAATCGCCATCGGATCCCTGACCCGTGGGTTCGGTTAGGCTCCGGTTTGAACCAGGCAGGGCATTCAGCGACACAGCAATACTTATGACCACAATTTTGGAATTTTGAAAGGTAAATATAGATTCGACGCGAAGCCATAATACATACATTCACCAATTTGAACAACAACCGCAATATTAATGTGTGTTTTCCTGAAATAATAGAAAAACTACATTTAATACGTTTTTCCAAAACTTTTCAATTAGGATCCCCAATTTATACTGCAAACCAGCTCAACAAAATGAATCTATAGCTAGGTGTGGTGGTTAGAACAAAGTGGCGACTTATTTGTGGTAAAAAGGGTTTTTGGGAAGGGCAGGGGACGGGCAGAATGGATTCAAGAGTGTTTATGATAATTATATAATAAATAACAGCCAAATACAGCATAGGTCATTGTGTAATCCTGTCATTCGATCTTCACAGATCCATATATTTTACAAACAAAAAAGTATGAGGCATAAAATCCAACAGTTCCTGTGAAAACCCAGAAGGTAAGACTGATGAGAAAGCTGTAGCTGAAGAACATCAGAGTGGGCACAAAGCCGGCGATTTCCAACTGAAATACAAAATGAAGTACATAAGCTTTATACGATTATTATTCATTGCAACGAAAACTGAAAATACAAATATGCGAAGGAATGTCACTATTCAAGAAAAGTAGCGCCACAATTAGGCCAGCCCAGAGTTGGAAGTGGGCAGCGGGTACCCGCGGGTACTACAAATTTTTATATCTTGTTCATATATTTAGTAAAATTCGAAGAATTTTCAGAAAATTGTTCGGAAAAAACTAGACTTCCTGTTGGTTATTTAAAAATAGCTAATTTTGGCTGGGTACCCTTCTCCACGCTTTTTACTCTCAGCGCATACACTTGTTTTATTAGGCTATATAACAAGAAAAATGGTATTCGTGCCTTTCTGCAAAGCTTAAATATCTTTAATTTGATTATAAACAATATGTTGCTCTATTGGAGTTTTGTGGATGGTACTAGTGTTGTATTGTTTCGCATGTTTTAGTTTTGATTTGATTTTTGATTTTTTATCAAAATTTCTACAGTTTTGATTCGGTTTGTGATAAATCAAAACTCAAAAAGTTTTGATTTTTGGATTTTTAGTACAGTTTTTAAGATTCAGAATTTTGTAACACTTGTGGTCACTGCCAGACACCTGAAGCCCCTGCCACCTTACTTTCCTAGTAGGACGATAAGGCAGAGTTTGGTACAAATTGGCAGACCCGGCCCGGATTTAACTTCGGACCGAGTACCGGGTTTTTTAAAACCAGGTTTCTATGCACGAAGTCGATTTTCTGTGCATAGACAAATTACAAATCATATAGCTGTTTAATGATTATGAATTTTATTATTTTATAAATTCAGTCATTTTATTCATTCTTGGAGTTAGAGCTATCTTTATCAAAACGTCCTCTCCTCTCCTTTAAATGGATACAATGAAACTATATAATTTTGATTTACTAGAAATTGCTTAGGAAATTTTGTATGTAGTGCAATTTTTCAGAATTTTTGTAGTTTTTGTACTAAAATTATTCGTGGGACACCGGTTATATAATACCATGGCTCAATCGAATAACATCCGAAAAACTCAACAGTTAAAATTCTTTTTGTTCAAATTCTGAGGTTTTACATTCACAGATGTACAAGGCGGGAAATTTCCCCCTCGGCGAATTCTACCACTAGTTGTACCAAAACTGATTTCATAATTTCGAAATGTGTTGATAATTATACAAGCATTCATACAAAATGTATCTCCCCTTTCTGCGATCGCAGTCGAAATTTAAATTTAGCGATAAATGCACGCTTTGCTTCAAGCCAGAAAGCTTTTGTCGGTTGGCTCTCTTACTAATTAAAATTTTAGAAATTACGAAAAACGCAAAAACGAAAACTTATGACAAAGCAATGAAGTTTTTACTTCTTATGACGCAGAAATGTCAATCTATTTTATAATTTTTTTGCATTATCATACAAGATTACATATAATTCAATTACCTGAAAGCTGCAAAAATTGACGAAATTGACTTGTGGCGGAATTAACAAACAGATATTTGCAGCAAAAACTTCATTTACCAGATAAAATTTCAGTCAGAAATTCAAAATTTCTCCTCGTTTGCCAGTTCGGCGATTTGAAAAACTCAAGCCAATTCGATCTGGTGATTAGATCCGAAAACGTATCAGCCCGATCTGCCAACCCAATCTATGTCACTGATGCGCCATTAAATAAAGTGGTTTAGAAGCTTCAGACAAACGTTTACTTTCCAACCACTATAGACATTTTTAATAAATTTAACAGCGGAGCAATTGTAAGCATTCGAAAAATTTAGCGGGTATCTTGCGGGTATCAGTTGGACGCGGGCCGCGGGAGCGGGGCGGGTCGGGTACCAGCTTGCGGGTAGCGGGGCGGGTCGGGTCGCCAAAATGGTACCCGGTTCCAACTCTGAGCCAGCCCATAGTTGCAGGGGTCTTCACTTAGCGCAACGAGTTAAACTATTAAAAGGGTTAAAATGAACGGAATCATTTTCGCGCAGAAGGTTAAAAATGTTAAACAGTTTAGTTTAACGGGTATGGTGGATTAATTTAAGCACGAAAATGGCCTTAGGCTACGTTTACTAGACATAGTATACCTACCGACGGATTCCACAACGCAGAAATGACGAATTTAAATCAAAGATACAAGTGAGTGTTCTAGGTTTAATGAATTTATGAATAAAGCCAAAAATTGTCAGCATTCACTCTTTCCAAAAGAATAAGCAAAGCAATGCATTTCTGTTGCTTTAACGTTTTATTTCAATCGCTAAAGGTGTATTTCTTTAAAGATTAAAATGGTCGGATTAAATTAAACGGATAAAAATCTGACGATTAAAATTTTAATTGCTATTTCTTTAATTCTGCATTTAACGGATTAAAAAGATTAAAATTAACTAGTTTAATCCGACCATTTTTAATCCGCGGATTAAGCGAGTTTATTTCGATGCATTTTATCCGCCATTAAAGAAACAGCGATTAAACATTTTAATTCACCAACTTTAATGTTTAATGGGCGTAGCTACACGAGGACTAAAAACTATAGTCTGACCAAAAAATGTGTGTACAAAATCTGTAAGGCCTCTAGTGAACTCAATATACGTCGTAACTCCATAAAACCATATATTTTCGGAATCCTTGCAGCGAGACGAACATTTTTATAAAATTTAAAATTTTTTTAAATTTCAAAAATTTTGAAATATCGGTTTATCGGGGAATTTTTTCGGACCGTTCAAGCTATTCAGCTCATTCTTTCAGAAAAAATTTTCCCGTCCGAAGACGCATCGATTGACACAAGAACGAAAAAAATCGGTTGAGAAATAAGCATTTTATTCCAAAATTGCGTTTTCCATTTCCTTTGATGTTTGCCGATTTTTTGCAACTTTGACTGGTTATTGCTCGCGACTCGCTCAACGGAAAATTTTTTCGATTAGATTTTCAGGACCGCCTAGGCGCCGGCTTTCACCTGATATATGTGGTATTTCAAATTTTGAAAGTAGATTTTTTTGAAAAATATCCCTTTTTGACCAAAAATTTCGGCAAAGCAGATTTAACAAAAGTGAGTAGGTAATCATAAAATTCAAGCTGAGCTGAATGCAACGATATAAAGCTTTTGTTGCTACGACTTATATAGCGCCAGCAATGAATTTATAAACAATATCCCTTATTTCAGCTGGTTTTGCTAGTTTACACTGCTTCAGTCAAATCATGGCGGCAACATCAAAGAGAGCCAAAATCCAGCGGAAATAAGGGATAATGTTTAAAAATTCATTGCTGGCGCTATGTAAGTAGCAGCAACAGAAGCTTTATATCGTTGGATTCAGCTCAGCTTGAATTTTATGATTATCTTATTTGTACTTACTTTTGTTAAATCTGCTTTGCCGAAATTTTTGGTCAAAAAGTGGTATTTTTCAAAAAAATCGACTTTCAAAATTTGAAATACCACATATATCAGGTGAAAGCGGGCGCCTAGGCGGTCCTGAAAATCTAATCGAAAAAATTTTCCGTTGAGCGAGTCGCGAGCAATAACCAGTCAAAGTTGCAAAAAGCGGCAAACATCAAAGGAAATGAAAAAACGCAATTTTGGAATAAAATGCTTATTTCTCAACCAATTTTTTTCGTTCTTGTGTCAATCGATGCGTCTTCGGACGGGAAAATTTTTTCTGAAAGAATGAGCTGAATAGCTTGAACGGTCCGAAAAAATTCCCCGATAAACCGATATTTCAAAATTTTTGAAATTTAAAAAAATTTTAAATTTTATAAAAATGTTCGTCTCGCTGCAAGGATTCCGAAAATATATGGTTTTATGGAGTTACGACGTATATTGAGTTCACTAGAGGCCTTACAGATTTTGTACACACATTTTTTAGTCAGACTATAGTTGAAAATAAAGGAGACGGATTAAACGGATTAAAATTAACCGTTAAGGAAACAGCGAATAAGCAGGTCGGATTAAAATTAACTCTTCCAGTTTTTAATCCGAAGTGTGAATAAATAAACAGGATAAGATTAAAACTTTAATCCTAGGCGCATTAAAGAAATAGGATTAAATTTAATCCGTTTAACTCGTTTAACTAGCTGGATTAAATTTTAATCCGCTTAATCCGAGGTGCTACTTCTTTAATGCGGATTAATTTTAACTAATCCGTTTAATCTTTACAGAAATAGGGCCTAACATAATAAATTTAATTTTATTCTAAATTTAAAGATAACTGCTGATAAAAATTACCTTTGTACAATAATAAAAGACACTATATGCAAAGACGTAAAAAGATGATCCTCCTGATATGAAAAAAGATTTCCACCACCAATGATAATTCTAGAACAAAACAAAAATTAATATACACAGTAAAAAACCTCATTTTAATTTAGTAAAAGAACGAGCAGATGATCTATCAGTAAACGCCCACAACCAGACCCTATGCTTACTCCGTTACAGTGCATTTTAGCTTATTATTGCGTGGCTGACTTTATTAACATTATCAACGGACTAAAGTCTAACAGCCAGGAGCATCCCATCTCATTGACAGATTTGCAGGATTAGCACAGGATTATTAGCAAAGTTGGTGTGAATTAAAACGCTTTATCGAATAAGATTATCGTTACAAAAGCTGTATGCAAAATTGCAGGCGACTGCAGCTTACTCTGTGTAAACAAAGCTTAGTTTTCAGCTGCGGAAGAATGTAAACGTTAGGCTTATTGTCACCACGGGTGGGGTGGGATTTCTAATCTCGATTTATCCCAAAACAGAAAATTGTGCAAAGTATAACAAAGTGAAGTGTCAGACGTGTCAGGAAAAAGGTTTTGAATTTTTCAAAGAAATGGGACAAAGAGCACATAATAGGCTTATAATAGAGAAGCACACCGTGTATGATCTGGCTAGAACAGTTTCGTGGCAGTGTTACAAAATAACATTGAACAGCCTATACTAGTGGTGCATGAGATGAGATCCATCTAGATTTATGAGTTCTAGGACCCTTCTCGTTGCCCCCTGGTCTGCTGAGATCCAGTCCCGTAATAAGGGAGAGAAAGGAAGTACAAAGTGCTACAGTGGAAAATTAATCACTCACTTCGTTACAAAGCTGGAAGTATGTTACAACAATGGATATTTGAGCGCACGTAATTACGAGAATTATGTACACCAAGAACAGGAAACCAAACATGTAATAAAATTGATGTTCCCAAATTGCCTGAAAATGTACAGTTTAAAATTAAATTTATATCTCAACTAAATTTATACCGATTTACATAAACAGCCAAATCGCTGGTTTTACCTCGAAACTACTATCTCATAGAAACAAGAAGTTCATACATAATGATAAATGAGTGAGACTTGGTCATGCGTAAATATATTTAACCTAATTTAAATTTCACAAGTCATTGGGTTGAGTTTAGAGTACAGACAAACGCTTTCAAATTAAATAACTTCAAAAAATATGAGTCCGACAGCGCGCATGATCTCTGCTATCATCTCGTGAACCATGATTACGCTAACGGCTCACCAACCCTTTACAACTGGAAGCCTAGCGACCTAGTCACACTTGTCACGCTTGCTACATTCGTATTAATAAGTATGTAATACCTTGTTTTTTTATTTCACAAAAGACAGACCCTTACTGTAAATATGAAGAATAATTCAATAAACATAGCGCCAAAAGGCAAGATTCCAGCCAGCAAAGAACTAAAACAGGAAAAAGCACTACTAAATTACGGGCATCAATCAAAAAGAATAAAATATAATAGGAATTACTAAGGTTTCAAGGAGAATAAAGAAAATATAGAAATATAAAAAACCCATAGCAAATCCATTAGTCTCAAGTGCACCAAATTAAGTTTTTTAGGTTTATTCCAAAAAACTCACCTGGAAGTTGGTTAAGGTAGGAATACCCTTATCAATTTCAAACTCCTGGAAATGCGAATGGCCGAAGTGAAAAACGAATCTTCCTGTCTGCCAGCACTTCCGAGCTCGTTAGCCTTTTTCAGGCCATACGACTTTCACCTTTGCTTCTCTCCATCAGTAGTATAAGATGTAGCCTGGATACCATTATACATATAGCTGGAGAGGGCCATCTTGGTCTTTCGGTTATCGGCTCCGGAATATCTACATCAGCTATAACTGCTCATGCGCATGGCAGAGGAGCGCAGCTTCTTTCCTTCGGCACTCCAGGTCTCTAGCATAGATGGGCCGGATCTGGGATGCAAACCCGACGATCAGAACCACTCACGACACCCAACATCTCTTCGCTATCTCAGTAGGTCGACCACGTTGCAAGCGCTGGTTGATCCCGGTGGATATAAACTGTTTTAATTGTTTCTATACAAAACCGACGTACCAAGGTATGGTATGAAGATACCAAGGCTGTTCCGGCACAACTCTTGGGATTTGGTTTGTCCTGGTTGGATGAGAGTATGGCTAGAACAAAGTAACACAAAACGCAAAAATCATTTCCTACAACCAATAACGCACTGGGAAAAACTAGAGGTTTGCATGTTTGAGAAGAAATCAAAGCATAATCATAACAAAATCAAGAACGATTATTAGTACCTTCGAAATAGCGCCCAGTAAAAATGGCAATATTTAAAACTAAGAGATGAGAACATTAAACGTTTGTAATTATATAAGCCAAACTCACAGAAAGTATATGCATACCAGAACCAGAATTAGATAAAAGCAAACTCATGCCAACACAAAATGCATTCAAGCTTGCTGATGATGTCTTGAAATGATATCCACAGTACGTACATTACATATTAATATGACAACAGGCAAACTGTTCCGTTACTTAAAGAAAATAGATTACACAGACAATACTATTCATACCTGTTTCCTAAATCCAAAATAAAATCCAGTAAACACCAAAGGAAGGGATATGCCAAACCACATAGCCAAGAGGGCTACCATTGTGCTGAAAGGGACGGCTCCGGAGGAATGTTTACCCCAGATAAAAAAGTTCACAAAAAATCCAGTTGCAAAGACGATTCCAGGAAACAAAATGGCAGTCTGAAAAATAAAGACAACACAACCAATAATAGAACAAATCATTAGTCATAATACACGAATAGCTGAAACATCATAATTTTCGCAAAACTCTGGTGTTTAGAATAATTATTCCTTGTAAACGTCTGAGAAATTGAGAAAACAAACGATTTAATAATTAAATATAATACAAAATTAACATGAGTCAAAACTGAAAATTAACAGTAACCAGGAAACAAGTTCCCACAATCATGTCCGATTCTTGCCGGACCCATTTCAGCGGCTTTAAAACCAAGAGAAAAACTACTTCATAAAGCAGAATGGTAAGTAAAGCGTGTAACCGTAACCCACCTGAAAAGCAGCTCTTTTCCACTGCACACCTCGAACTGTTTTGTACAGTCGCCCGGAAAAGAATCCTGCCACAACTCTACAATACAAAAGTAAATATCTGCAAAAACCAGTACACTCCACAATCTCGTTTGGACACTAGTGTTATAAAACTTTTGAATTGCCACAAAGAAATTGACTTAAAAGTTATCTTTAATTGAATAAGAATTCATATCATTACCCCATAAAGCAATAGAGAAACGCTGCCACGCTCATCAGAGAACCTCGGGAAGCCGGAGAGAGCATACCCAACATGGCCAAAACTAAAAAAATGGAAAACTTTAGTTATCGAAAAATATGCCCCGTATTTTTCAATAACTAAAGACTGAAATAAGGAAAAACTAAAAAACTGAAATGGTTTTTCGGATTTTGAGATGAATGTAAAGCTAGTATAGTCGTCAAATCTAAAAGATTAAAAATAACAATGTCCAAGTCAACGAAGTCGGTGGCAACGAATCCTCAGCACATAATTTAGACAACTTTTGACAACTACATTTTTGTTTTTTGGCAAGGCAACTGATACAGAGGAAACTTCAAGTTTACTGGCACTATGTACGTCAGTAATACAATATTATAAAAAAAGGTGAAGTATTTGAGAACAAGAAAATACGTATGTAGAATCCCTCAAGCTTCCAAAAGAAACAGGAACAATTCTCACGTACACAATGTAATAAATGACACAGTATAAAGCTGGGTTCCAGTCCCAGTCAGAGATGTCAAAAGCTTGGAATTCGTAGGTGGCCTAAAAACGTCTCCATGCACAAGTTTCCAGCCAGTCTCTTCCAATGTATCTTCCTGTAAGAAAAATACAGCAGCAGCTAAACGTACGTACATACGTACTTACATGAGCCTTTCAAGGAAAATGCAAAACAATCTCAATTTGAAATAAAGGAACGTTTGCGTGATCACAAAAAATAAAAAACATAAAAAGCTTACATATTCTTCATCTCTGTTGTAATTTGCAATATCACGTCTCACAGCACGTACAATAATAAGAGAGAGGAAACCTAAACAAATTAGCGTACATACGTGACAGCTAATTTATGCTAAGAAAGCAAAACCAGGGGAACATTTTACATTCTCTATTTGTTGACAGTTGGAAAAACGTAGAAACGCTTCTAACCTTTTTAAAACTAAGAATTTTTAGGAAAAGCTTAGAGCTAATTAAGCGAGATTTTCAAAAGAAGACTCCTGAACTTATAAACAGTAATTCTTCCTGCTGGTGCGAAATTTATTTTTCTTTCTTTTTATAACTGAGTCAGGAAAAACGTTAACTTTAACAATTATGATAGACTAATAAAAGTATTAAATGTAGATTGGCCCTCTTGGCTCTCTCTCTCTCTCTCGCCCATTGGCTCTCTCTTGTTCGGACTAAGGCTTCGGCCTTGGTGACTGCAGGCAGGCGTTTTTCATTATTCCCTATGATTAATGCCTTGTATCCCTCGTGGATCCGCCTGCTGGCCCGCGTTTACCTCATTTTCTTGATGTAAAAGTATTAAATGATTAGATAGAAGCGTTTTAACTGTATCATCAAGCGTTGCATCTCAACAAAAGTCCTGCCTAAACAAATTGGACTGCCGTCATCTTTCTACAAATTTGGCTAAACTGCAACCAGACAGAGGTAAGATCAAGCATTACTAGATTACTAGATTACTAATAGATTACTCCTGATTCCTGAACAAGCTGTAAATCAAAATTGCCGGAACGTACCGGACAAGCAAAGAACAACAATGATAGAATTGACAATAGAAAACCAGTGTATCTGGACATCTTTCATGGCAAGATAGGTGTCCCAGCGACTGGCCCATCGAATTTCACTCGGATGCCAAGATATACTGTAGGTCCAAAGGACGCGAGATTCGGTATCTCCTGAAAACAACAAACAAATCTGCGAATTTAGAAATACGCAATTAATAAGAAGATAATAAATCTAGCATATAAAACTAATGTTACTGAAACATAACTTAGTTTGTTTTAGATGGCTTTCATTTTCAAGGATGAAGGACGAAACATTACACGCTTTCATCTGACATGTACCGCAGTAACAGCGGAAACAATTTACCAGGTTTTAGCTCTTTCGGCTTAACTAGAGACAAATCTGCAGCAGGACACGCCTGACCAGCGCCCACACTGCTGGCCAGAGCGCTCAGATCAAAGCTGAAATTTAGACAAAACACATGCCTGAGTGTATACCATTCAGACGTTTATATGGAAGCATTGGTAAACTATAGGTAAATTACACAGAATAAAAATGTATATACATATTATGCAACCAGCCAGACTGATATCATTAAGGTCTTGTACTGTATTCTAATTATTAAGGCTATCTATCTGCGGTACTGCCTACGTCTACCACTCTCAAGTTCTCATTTCCACGACATACTGTAAGCATTCCGAACACTGAAACAGCGATAGGAAATTTCCGCAAAAACTAACGCATTACTCCAACCATTCTGACCAATAAGACGAATTAAGAGCGGGCTGGTAGGCGAACTCGGGTACAATACATTAACCAACAAACCAAATAAATACCAAACCATCATGAAACCATTGCATACCCTGGACACCCAACCAGTTAATGACACAACGTGACTATAAACGCACCTTCTTGGCTCCACTTCAAACCCCACCACTCGGTATTTGTTAGTGCTGAAAATAAAAAGTTTATAGATATTATCACCAACCATTTTTAAACCAACACTAGTCACTAAAGTCCAGGGCCCTGTTGCATAAAAGCTAACAGTCTAACACTGTTAGACCGTTAAACTGTTAGACTGATATTAAGAGTGTTGACATTTTACGTCGCATAAAACTACTGTTAAAAAGTCGCTAATTTTAACAGTGTTTTATCAGTCCAAATAACAGTCTACACATCTAACAATAGCAATTCTAGCAGTCCATTTAAGGGGGGGGGTCGCTTTTTGGCCGAATTGTCGACCATCTCCGATTTTGCTCATTTTCACATATTTTGTAGTCCCAATGGGTCCTCAAAACAAGACAAGAGCGTTTTGCGTAATATTGCTTCTATCGTGCTGTCGAGCCCTTCAAAGGTGACTTCGACATGTGTTAAACATAGGAAAATGAAAAAGTTAGGTTAAAAAGTTTGTGGCAGAAAACTTTTTCGCTGTGTGGAAGATACAGCGCTACAACCTTGTTGTACATGTTAAGGACATATCAGAGAGTGCAAATAACCCTTCTGGTACAATTCTGTTGAGTGTCGAATTTTTGGCGCTTTTTCAAAGTCAAAATTTTGTAAAACTGGTGCTTTTTGTACCACGAAAAACAGGACCAGCGAAACATTTTCGCCTCTCCTGCACGATTGGCAAAAGCTACAGAAGTCGCTTATAGATAGTTGCACTCTACGCATACACAGAATTCTTATGATAGTAGTTGCAAATTTTGCCAGAAATCATCATTTTGCACAATTTTCACGTTCTTTTAGTAATTTCTCCCTCGTTACCCACTCGAAAGTCACCAAAATTGGCAAATAAAACTCTCAATGCCTGCCGGACATTATGCTAAAGGCAAATGCTTCAAGGTAGAACTTTTCGGTGGTGTCGGATCCTTTGATCTCTTATTGGTCACAAAAGTCAATTTTTCAAATTTCCAAAATATAGACAAATTGGGTATCATTCGATAGTTACTGATGAGCTGAACAACTTTTCTAACAGAACTATGTGTGTGAAATGTAGTATCTGAACGTTAGAGTAAGTTAAAGTTTGAGGCACAGTTAGCTGAAAAACGCTCAGTTCACAATTGAAAAATGTACTGTGAACGACTGGCTGGATACCCGGAGTCGTTTTAGTATTAAAATATTAGCCAACCCACAGAATTAATTTGTCATATTAGTTGATCCAAATTTCGCTGCCGTTTTGTCTCAGCATGACCTTGGAGGGCTTTTCACAGTGATTTTCAAGTTTTCCAACTTTATAGCTGAATATCTCTGCGACCGTTTGATTTCGAACTCTGTTTTGTCTTGTTTTTGAGAACATGTGTACCTATATTGCGTGTGAAAATAGCGAAATCCGTGACTATTGATTTTGACCCAAAGCGACCCCCCCTTAACAGTATAACAGAAATCATATCAGCCTGTTTAAGGGTCTGTACGTGGTAGGAATCTTATAAATCTTAAGGCTGTTGTACATTTTACGGGGACAAAAACCCCTGCAGTGCGTTAATTGCCTTTCTTCCACTTAAGTCAAAACTCAGAGACAATAGAGTTGAGAAGGGTAGGTCAAATGCAATGACCTCAACAACTGTCCCCGTAAAATAAATAGGCAAGTAAAATCTGTCCCCGCATACTAAATGGAGTTTAGGAAAATTTAAAACTTTCGTTAATTTAAGTAACAGTTTTAAATACTTAAAATTCAATTTATTGGCAAATTTGTATATTTAAGATGATTTTTAGAGCGTTATATTTTAATTAACTTTTGATTTGACGCAATAGAAAAAATAATTTTAAAATGGCATCACTATTTAATAATTATTTAATCTTAACTAATAATATATGAGGTATAGAATGCAGAGAAACAGCCACTTTTTCAGTTGTATGGAAATTTTATGATGCAAAGTTTTGATTTTACTTATATAGACAGTTTTAGTGTATGTTCTTTGAAAAACAGGAATTTTGCAAGTTAAGCATGTCATTCGTTTCTCAGCGTAATTATTAAAATGTCATTTTCATGAAGTCTATGTATTTAGTGTGCGGGGACAGATTTCAATTTTCTATTCATTTTACGGGGACAGCTGTTGAGGTCATTGCCTTTGAACTACACTTCTCAGCTCTCCATTGTCTCTGAGTTTTGACTTGAGCGGAAAAAGGGCAATTAACGCACTGCAGGGGTTTCTGTCCCCGTAAAATGTACAACAGCCAATCTTAATCGTGTCAATTAAACATTTTATATAACAATTAAGAAACGGTTCGTTATGTAAGAAATTTGTTGCTTTGGTTGAACCAAGTTCAGAGTCTTGGTGATAATGATACTTGTCGGATTTTTAGTAAAGAGTAGTCGAACTTCCAATATCTGTTATAAGGTATACCTAAAAATTGAAGATGGTATTCCGACAATTTTGCTAATTTGAACTTCATAATTTTTGGTTCTTGCATGTTCCTTGACGAGACATAGCCTTAAAATTTCCATAAATAACCATCCTAGTCGAAATCGCTTGACATTGGCAGCTTAATTTGAGTTTCAACAGTCTAAAAAGTTTGTTAGACTGTTAGGCCGTTTTTAACAGTCTAATATCAACAGTGTTGAGCTTTATGCAACAAACACTGTTAAAACACTGTTAGAAGGACTGTTATAACACTGTTAAAAACAGTCTAACAGTCCCTTAACACTATGTCAACTATGTCTAACAGTCCCTTAACACTATGTCAACTATGTCTTAACACTAAGTCCCTTAACACTGTTAGGTTTTATGCAACGGAAGACGCTGTTGAACTGTTAGACGGTTGGACTGTTAGACTGTTGAAAGTTTTATGCAACAGGGCCCAGGCGCGTAGCCAGACGGGGGAAAAGGGGTTAATGAAGAAAGCGAGATTGTTTTCTTTATATCTCAAAAGCGCTTCAGCATAGCTACCATAAAGAATGTCTTTTTTGAACCCGACTGATGAGATCTTTCTTTTCGTAAAACATTTTTGAAATTTTCCGTTCGATTACAAGGCGTCGCTTTTATATTTGTCCTTGTCCAGAAAGATTGGTACATGGATTTACCACTATTTTTCAGGAAAATTTTCACCGTGTCTGAAAGTCCTACACACAAATTTCAATATTTTTGGTTGAAAAGTGCGTGAGTTACTCTATTTTTCGATTTTAAAATCCTTTGACCTTTGCCGCTTTTCGACTTTGACTGGCTACTACTCGTGATTCGCTCAGAGGAAAAATTTTCCCACTAGATTTTCAGGACCGCCTAAGCGTCTGCTTTGACCTGATATAATATATGATATTTCAAATTTGAAAGTAGATTTTTCCAAAAATACCACTTTTTGACCCAAAATTTCGGCATAGCGATTCTAGCAAAAGTGAGTAAAAATAGCATAATCATAAAGTTCAATCTGAGCTGAATCCAACGATATAACGTTTTCGCGGCTACGACCTAGGTTTGTGGCTGTCTTTGATGTTGCCGCCTTTGATTTGGCTGAGTCAGTGTAACTAGCAAAAACCATCCCACGAAATCTGCCCCGTAGAGCTTTTTGGGTTCCTAAAGTTTTGTCAGAATAGCCAGATTTTCAAAAATTTGCAATTTTCAAATGTCCATAAATGTTTTCTAAAATGTCTTTCTTTAGCACAAATCCAGGCAATTTTGAGAACTTTTTTCGTTACTCCATACAAAATATGCCAAATTGTTGGTTCTATTTTGCAAAAACCCTCTTCCGAACTCCTTTCCCGGCTCCTCCCCGGGAACCCCCCTCTCTCCGAAACAAATTCCAAAAACAGCCTGAAGTACGAAACGCACCTGTGTTCATGATAGAATAACTTAAAGTGAAGATGAGAGTTCAGGTATATCTGAAAATAACCAAAAGTCCCCAACATATGTACGTGTAGCATAAACACATAACTTTTCAATACAGCCCAGAATAGAAATGGAAAGAGTACCTTAATCGCTCCCGGGAGGGCCTCAGCAACAGGATTTAGTCAATGGTACACGTCAATTATTTATCACCAGTGATGGGCACCGGATATCCGCCTATTTTGCGTTAACGGATATCCGGATATCCGGTTATCCGCCTAATCCAAACTTAACTTCAAAAAATTTTCGATTTTGCAGTTAAGTTTTCAATTTTTTCTGTCAATTTTTCGGCAAGCAGTGAATGTCTATCATGCAACCAAGCCTCACCTTCGTTTCAAATATATTTTCAGTAGAATTTTTGAAAAATATTTTAAAATTTTTTGGTCTGGTGGGTGGGTGGGTGGGTCTGGTGGGCAAAGCCCCCCAGAAGTTGAAAAATTTTTGAAAATCGGGTTTGAAAAGCAAAAATGAGCGTTAATTAAGCAAAAATTTATTAAATTTCGCGCCGAAGGCGCGAAAATTTCTGAAAATTTATGTCCACGCTGCGCGCGGACAATTAAATTTTTTCTTTACATCTGGTTTTGGGGGCCGCCCCCCCCTTAAGTGCGCCCCTGTTAATCACCCATTCTAAACAAGGTACAATTAGCGAAAGGTTATCTTGGTAACTCCTGCCGAATTAAGCCCATTGTGGAAAGTAGGAGTAAGACGCGCACTCATTGCTTTATACTGTGTAATTGTCCCGTCTGCAAATGCAGAAGTGCACATTTATTAATCGTTAAGGTTACGATATCAAATGATAGGTACCTTTCCATCGACCACATAGCCGAGCTTGAATCCATGTTCATAGATGGTCTCACCATCTGGAGTCACCAAGCGCGTCGCGGCAGGTAAGTTGTCAATCAGTCTAAAACAACTACGTGCGTAAGTATGGTAAGTACTCTCAGAAGGCAAGCGTTTTCATAAAAATACTAGAGCGAGGTGAAGGGTTCTCTACAGTGGGTTGGTTCTCTCCCTCCCAGAACAAGGAAATTCTCTCACAAAGCGTAAACTGTAAGAGAAATTTGATATCAAGCGTTATTCTCTAAAAGGCTTGCAACCTTGCAATAGTATTAATCCATTCTAGCTGTTTGGAAATAAGTCCAACCAAACAATTAAAGAGTAGCCCACCTGGCAGCAGGTCTCACTTAGCAGACTTTTAATAAGGGAAAAATTAAACAGTACAGTATATATATATATACATACATATCAGCAGGTACACCTACGTATGAGTTAAGATGGGTAATGGGCATAAAGTGAAAGAAAATCTTAGCAAATTTTACATAGGAGCTAAAGTTTAGCCATAATTGAGTCATCTTACAAGTGAGCGTAGTATTCTTGTTTGATACGTTCAATTAGGACATTATTAGCATCAGCATCCAGCTTCATTTCTGGACAAAGAGCTTTACATGTCATATTATGTGCCATAGAAACCTAAACAGATAGATAACTCATAATAATGAAAAATCAAAAATTAGAGAAGCTCTGCCTTGAGAAGTGAAAATAATTATATATATCTAATGCATAAATCCTAACTCACACCATAGCAAAACCACCAACAACAAATTAGTACTCGGTATTTCAGTAATATACGTATAACCAGTTGTATCCTCTGTGCAACATCACCTTTTGGTCTACCAAAACTAGAAGATTCAGTTAAAGGATTCCACTGAAAACACTTGCACTGAGTGGCTCACCAAGACAAAACTGACAAATTGTATATACGTACAAGTAACAGAAATGTTCCGCACAAAAGGGGAATTTTTTGAAAATTTACCCTAAAAATCCAATTTTTCTGTTGACTTCTGAAGTCTGGCGGGCCGGCAGGCCCTAATCCTGGAGTGGGGCGTTTCCGGGGGGGCGACCCAAGTCTGGGGGGACCGATTTCTGGGGGGGGGGCCTCCCCCCCCCCCCCGTAGGAAAAAGCCAGGGGCCTATGTCTAACCTTTAAATTCTGGTTGAGAAAGGCATAAATCCGACACAGCAACTTTTCGTGGACGGTTCCATGCCAAAAGTTGCTCCGCTCACTTAGGACTTTCATTTGACACCAAATTTGACTACTTTTGAAAAAACTTTATTTTAGACCCAAAATCGCCAAGTCACCAAACCACCCCACCACACAGCACTCTACAGCCACGTAGGGTATGCAAAGTTTTGAGAGGCCAGGTAAAGCCTACTATGGACCTCCAGGAAGCGGTTTCCGACTTGACCCTCCCGACGGCAAGGTGGAACCAGCCCGGCAATGTAGGCATGTCGGACGGCAAAACGGATACCAGGAATGAGCTGGGCTCACAAGAAAACCGCTATAGACGAAGTTTTGAGAGGCCAGGTAGAGCCTGCCTACTATGGGCCTCCAGGAAGCGGTTTCCGACTTGACCCTCCCGACGGCAAAGTAGAACCAGACCAGCAATATAGGCACGTTAGACTTCAAAGCGGATACCGGCAATGAGCTAAGCACACCAGAAAACACCTATAGACAAAAGTATTGAGAGGTCAGGCAGGCCTACTATGGACCTCCATGAAGCGGTTTCCGATTTGACCCTCCCGACGGCAAAGTGGAACCAGCCCAGCAAGATGGGTGGGCCTGGCAGTTAAACTGCATGAGGCAATCGATTATCCGTGCCAGAAAACCATTGTATAGAAGATTTGAGCTTTTAAGGTTGAATAGATAGCGAGAAATTTTGACTTTTCATTTTTCGAATTTTCGCCATTTTTGACGGGCCACTGTGGTCGCTAGGGAACTGATAGAGAAACCCAACCTGGACCGTTAGTTAAAGGTAAAGGTAAAGTGACCCCTGGAGAGAACTCCAACCTACCGAAGGTTCTAGGGTGTCGGTGCTTATCTCCGGATTCACAGCCCGAAGCCAGGAGCGACAACTCTAATGTTGACTACATCTGTGGAAGGGGGGGGCCAGCCAGGGGCGGATCCAGGGGGGGCGGGGGGGGGGCGGCCGCCCCCCCGTCGCGATCCGAAGGTAGGAAAAATTAGGGAGAGAAAGAGGAAAAAGGGCAAAAAACCAAAAATTTCGCGCCTTCGGAGCGAATTTTCTGCTTGTTAACAGCATATTTAGTGCACTTATGAAGAAAAAGCTTAATATGCATCCAATTTTTCGGAGAAAATTACCATTTTTGCCTAAAAATGTCAAGAATTTTAAAACATTTATTCAGTTCTTCAGTATAAAAAGAATTAAAGATCCGAAGGCCGATTTTATTGCAAAAACAAAAAATTTCATCAACTTCTGGGGGGCTCCGCCCCCAGACCCCCCGAAGAAAATATTTTACCGCCCTCCCCGTCACGAAATCCTGGATCCGCCAGTGGGGCCAGCCCTTCATCAGGCATTACGCCAGAACACAGACTCCTGTTACCTTCCCACCGCAGTGGTACCCATTTACCGACCAGTTAAGGATAGACAGCTGGTTAGGCTGGAGCCCACGGCGAACCGATATGTGCTTAGTCCCTTGCTCAAGGGGATTTGCGAAAGCCTTGTGGCAGCGGGGGTTCGAACCTAGGACCGTAAGATTTTAGTCGAACACCTTACCACTCGGCCATTGCGGCACAATATATGTAATTTCTGAATATGAAAAGAAATCACCTCCAGCTCGTAACGTTCGACCTGAGCGACGACCACAGAAATGGTCACTTTTCTCAATGAGCCGACTTTGCGGCGCCACTGCGGCGCAGCTGCGGCGCAAATGTTGCGATTCTTAAATTGTTTAGAGGGTACTACTAGATCCTATAGCCCTTTAGGTTGGCCCACCGCTGCAGTTCACGTGAAAGCGGCGAACATTATATATGTACAATACAACCATCAAATAGGAGAAATCGGAAAAAAACATTGCCGCCATAACCGGTCCGGAGCGCAACTTTTTAACGGTAAGTGATACGGGCTGAAACTTCCCGGACATACTAAACTCGATGTGCTCTACAATTTGCGAATGAAATCTGCGCAGGATCTACGCAGGATTTTGCGCAGCTTCTGCGCAGCATATTTTACACTGTCTCCAGCCACTTTTCACACATTATATATAAAGTAACTAAAACCTTGTTCGAAATTAAGATACCTCATATGGCGTATTCACAATCCGATCACCTCTGATGATCTCACCTAAATTAAAAAACAAAGGAAACGAACGAATCAAAAAGAAAACTATATAAATTAAACCTGCACTATAGCAATATATACTTACTAAGTTCGCAAAGTGTCACAATATTGTTCGCATCTTGGGAAAGTCTTTACAATTGTATACTCTGTATATATATACAGTCCAGGGATTTTTCAAAATCGGACCCTGTGACATGAAGGTTTTTCTGAAAATTGACTTTTCGCAATTTTAAGGCGTTTTGTACGGTTTTTTAGATCCTACAGCGTATTCCTGGCAATTTTTAGTTATTCTAGAGATGAAAGGTATATAATATTCAGTGGCTATTGTAATGCAATTTAGAAGGCTGAAGCGCTATATAACGTATTATCAAGAGTATATACATAATGATAAGAGTATGCCACTAGGCAAGCTGTCTCTTATCAGAGCAAAAACTATGCTCTGCTCACTAACGGCCCACCCCCCCGCAATGCAGACCCTAGTGACCCCCCGCAAATCAGTACCTAGTCGAAACGGGGGTACGCTCACTCGCTCTATGTTTATGTGCTTAAGCTCGAAAACACAAGCAGTGCGTGCGCGAATTTTGTGCCTGCTTCGAGCTTTAGAACACAAATATAGCGCTCAAAATTCTTTGAAGTGATGGGTCTGATTTGCGGTGGGGGGGGGGTGGGCCGTTAGCGAGCAGAGCATAGTTTTTGCTCTGATAACATAGAGTGTGCCTAGTGGCACACTCTTATATTATGTACTCTTGGTTTTATATATAATAGAATCCTGAAAAATGTTGCTAGAAATTAGATGATGAATTTTTAGAAGAACGTTGAACGTTTAAAACTTTTATTTTAAATAACACAAGTTAGAACTTTGTAAAGCAAAAATTTTAGAAGAAACTTCAGCACAGGTAAACAATAACTGTAGCTATGGTTAGAATAAAGGATTGTACAAAAGAGACGAGAACATAATAATGAAAGGCTGATGATTTGAAAGAATTAAGCAGGACACTAGCTGCGCCGAAGGCGCAAAATTTTTTGCCAAAATGTCTGCTGTAGTTCAAAACGTGTGCGCTCTTGAAAATATGTACTTTTCTAAGAAACAGTGTGCGAAAACTGTAAAAACCTGGGATTTTTTAGGCACAAATAAGAGGGGGAAGAGTGGGAGGGACGCCTCCCTCACTAGTGGGGGGAGGTCCAAAAGTGGGGGGATAAAATATATTTTAGTATTAATGAGAAAGATAAGAAAAACTTTCAAAATTGCAAAGGTTTCGTCAAAAATGATCATAATCATAATGTTACGAAATCTCTGGGTTATTATTAGGCCAAAATTTACGGGGGGTTCGAAGTTGCCCTGCCCCCCATGACTCACCAAAAAATAGGGGGGCAAGTTTTTGAAAAACATTTGCGAATGTTCACGTTTTTTGTGCAGAAATTGCGGAAGTTCGTTAAAAATCCGGAAAACCAGAACATTTTTCGAAAATTTAGGGTAAAAATGGTAAAATCTTAGGCCTGACTAGTCGGCCAGTTCCAGGCTCTAAGACGGCTTTTACCTACGGGGTTTGTCCCTTCCCCCGGAAATATACAGGTCCCTCCAGGATTCGGGCCTCCTCCCCCCCACAGAACCCAAAAGTGCCGGAAAAAGAATTTTCAAAAATACTCTGGCTTAACCGGATTATTATGCCACTTTAAGCGTTAGCTATTTTAAGATTAAAATTATATAGGTTACAAATGGCATAATCTTTAACTCAGTAGCAAAAAATATATGTAGATACTTTAGCATTTTTCGAAAACACTTTCGCCCCGTCCAGACACCTGTCCTCCTTTTCCTTACCTGGGGGGATTCCCTCAGACCTCCCCCACCAAACATTTTGCCAAGGAGAATGCTAACTAAATATATGCACATATACAATTCGTCATTATACCTAGATTTTCTGATTTGTACACTTTTTCACCAACAGGTGCACAAAACGGAAGGGAGTAATAATCATAAGGGAGTTGATTAACAACACTAGTCAGCTTAATCGCCTAGAACAAAAATATAAAAGAAAACAGTGTCTTAGTCGCCCAATTCTGGAGAGTCAGGGTTTCCACGTTGTATAGAATCGTAGATTCAGTGTCGACACGTTATTTACAGACCGAAATTTTAATTCCTACACATTACATAGTGTCATAAATACAGACTTGATTACGTAAAAATACAAACCAACTATGCATGATATACTTGATATATATTTGCCCAAGTATAGTCAGAGGGGGGAAAACATGACGAAAAGAAGGGGGAAAAGCATAGTCGCCTACTCCCCAACCATAGCAGCTGCAGCTGCCTAGCCTATAGCCCATTAGAAAGAGCAAGTCTAGAAGTACACCCTACGGTACCAGATTGGTTTTTAAGTCTGATTCTGTAAGTACAGTGCTTGACCAAAGTTGGCCTCCCAAAATTGGCCAAAATGCTAAGGATTTTCGAAAGTTTGCAAGTCTATATCTAACCAACTATCAAACTATAGCTACTATAAATTGGCATGCGGGCATAATTTGACTTTGTCTAGCACATGGTAAAAGTGGTTTTCCCCTGCGTACACCCAGTAAAAAAAATCTGACCATGTTTTCCCCCCACATTGGGCCCACTAGAGCGGGGAAAAACATGGTGACCAAATTTTAAATTTTTTGCGTATGCTTCAGGAAGGCGTAACTAATGCTTCTATAGGAAAGAGAATCATTTAAAACCACTAAAAACTTCAAAATATGCCAACTTTGAGCAATTTTAAAGCTTCTAGCTCGAAAATTTGATTTGCAGCATCAACATGCCAGGTTTCATAACTTTCTATGGTAAAAATGAAAATTTTGGCAAAAATTTTGGCGAAAAAAATGAAAATGAAAAAAAAATGATGGCATATTGCAACTTTTAAACAGCTAACTTGTTTCTAGTGATATTCTGCATATTATGGCCATGCAGGTTTCATGGTCAAACAGGTTAGGTATATATATACGGCGGATTTAGCATTTTGACCAAAAAATCGGGTTTTAAGCTTGCTGTGAGGTTAGAAGGGTGCCTAGGTAGCAGGGGCGGATCCAGGGGGGGGGGGGCGGGGGGGCCCCCCGTCGCGGTTCGAAGGTAGAAAAAATTAAGGAGAGAGAAGGGGAAAAGGGCAAAAAACCAAAAAATTTCGCGCCTTCGGCGCGAATTTTATTCTTTTTAACCGCATATTTATTGCATTTATGAAGAAAAAGCTTGAAATGCGTCCGATTTTTCGGAGAAAATTACCATTTTTGCCTAAAAATGTCAAGAATTTTAAAAAATTTTCTCAGTTCTTCTGTATGAAAAGAATTAAAGATCCGAAGACCAATTTTATTGCAAAAACAAAAATTTTCTTCAACTTCTGGGGGGCTCCGCCCCCCAGACCCCCCGCTGGCAAAATTTTACCGCCCCCCCGTCACGAAATCCTGGATCCGCCAGTGCTAGGTAGTCTGGCTTTTTCCTACAGGGCCCCCCCCAGAAATTCGTCCCCCCCAGGATTCGGGCCTCCCCCCCCCACCCTGAAGTGCCCGGAAAAATAGGGTTTTGAGGGTAAATTTTGAAAAATGTTTCCGGCTTCGCCGGATATTTACCCATTTTTTAGCTATTTTAAGCTTAAATTTAAGTTAAAAATAGTCAATTTTTAGCTCAGCAGCAAAAAATAGCTATATTTAGACATTTTTCTAAAAAATTTTCTTCCCCCCCCAGACCTGGGAGGGACTCCCCCCCCCAGACCTGGGAGGGACTCTCCCCCAGACTTCCCCCAGAAATTTTTGCCTAGGAAAAAGCCAGGTAGTTTTGCACGCTAAAAACAGCTGAAACAATGCTTTTAAACCATCTAAATGATTGGTAGAAGTCCGTGCCATGTTTTTCCCCGATTTGCGGGTAAAAAAACATGGACAAATCCTGTTACTGACAAAGCTGAGTGAGGTATAAGAGAAGTTTGAATATACGATTGGATAGGTATTTGCCCACGGCACATAACGGTATACTCAAACCGATCCAAATCCAAGCGAAGAAAAAGTTGGCGGCTATATATATATAATGTAGTCAGGGGGGGGGAGGAGGAAAAACACGAATAGGGAAGCAAGCCGCCAACTTTTTCTTCGCTTGGATTTGGATCGGTTTGAGTATACCGTTATGTGCCGTGGGCAAATACCTATCCAATCGTATATTCAAACTTCTCTTATACCTCACTCAGTATGTATGTACAAGAACCAAAAATGCTCCTTCGTCGCATGTAAAATACATATGAGTACTCTCAGGCAGGTTGTACAAACACGGAAACTAGCCTGTAAAATGCATATGAGTGGTGTTGAGGTTGTAAATTAAGGAAAACAAGTTGCAACGGCTTAACGTATGAGCCTGTCCTACAACGAGGCTCATATTGGCGTATGTCATAACTCATAATATAATTTGTCGATATTTGACCTTCATAATTAGCACGTAAAGCTTTTCATTACAAAATTGTCCTGCTATTTATAGGAAATAGGAAATTGACGCATGTCACATTGGCGAAAATAACGGGCATTAAAGGAGTCATTTAAGTGGCTGTAAATGTGGCGTCAAGATGAGCCCGAGAAAGCGAGCTGCTCATATTAAGCATTTAAATCTTGTCTTTTAGACATTTAAATGCTGGCTCATATTAAGCATTTTGAATCTTGTCTTCTACCCACTTAGATGCTGGCTCATATTAAGTATTTTAACTCTTGTCTTTTACGTATTTAAATGCTGCCATTAGCTCATATTGCATTTTACATGCGACTGCAAGGAGCATTTTTCCTACTTGTCTTCTTCCATTTTTGGTATTGTTGTAGACTACGTGGCAGCATATTCGATCTCATTTTGACCCACACAAGACCGGACCCACCCACCGCTGTTTTGGGGGACTTTCCCAACGTTGACCCTGGCCGAGGAACCACGAGCACCATGCAGCCCGAGGGTCACATCCGTCGGTTTCGCCGATATGCCCATTGAAACGAGCGTAGTCGATTTACTATAAATGCCCCCGTCCAAAACGCCAAAAAACGCTGTTTAAGGCCGTTTGAAGAGTGGTCAATAGGTGAGGTCCCCTAGGCCGCAGTGACCACTGGTCACTTTCATCGGTTTCGGCAATATGCCCATTGAAACGAGCGTAGTCGATTTACTATAAATGCCCCCGTCCAAAACGCCAAAAAACGCTGTTTTAGGCCGTTTGACCAGTGGTCAATAGGTCCCCTAGGCCGTAGTGACCACTGGTCACTTCCGTCGGTTTCGGCAATATGCCCATTGAAACGAGCGTAGTCGATATACTATATATGCCCCCGACCAAAACGCCGAAAAACGTTGTTTTAGGCCATTTGACCAGTGGTCAATAGGCCCCCGAGGCCATAATGACCAGTGGTCACTTCCATCGGTTTCGGCAATATGCCCATTGAAACGAGCGTAGTCGATTTACTATATATGCCCCCGGCCAAAACGCCAAAAAACGCTGTTTTAGGCTGTTTGACCAGTGGTCAATAGCTCCCCTAGGCCGTAGTGACCACTGGTCACTTCCATCGGTTTCGCCAATATGCCCATTGAAACGAGTGTAGTCGATTTACTATATATGCCCCCAACCAAAACGCCGAAAACCGCTGTTTATAGTGAGTTTTCCCAACTTTGACCACGGGCGAGGAACCACGGGAGCCATGCTGACCAGTGGTCACTTCGGACGGTATCGGCAGTATGCTCATCGTTTTCAGCGACCCCGATTTACTATATATGGGCAGCACCAAATGGCCGAAAATAGCTGTTTTTGGGGACTATTCCCAACTTTGACCCTGGGCGAGGAACCACGGGCGCCATGCAGCCCGAGGGTCACATCCGTCGGTTTCGGCGATATGCTCATCGTTTTCAGCGCCCCCGATTTACTATATATGCGCACCACCAAATGGCCGAAAAACGCTATTTTAGACGACTTTTTGACAATTTTCTATGTTGGGGCCTCGAAAAATTTCTAAGTCCAAACGCTTAGCAACCCCATATTTGACAGTCTGTAAAAATCGCTAGGAGCCAAATTGGGCAAAAATAATCAATAGTGAACAGATTCATGGTTATGCTAACAAGATAATAATAGGTAAAAGTTTCCACCATAAGCCATGTGAAAAATCCGTTGGCCACAAAATTGTACAAAAGCGTAAAGGACGAACACAACAGAAAACAAGCAAATTGGCATGAATGTGTTGCCGCTGCATTTTTCCTCTTATCAACAAGTCAATATTCCGTGTCGAGTACCACGAAATCCGTAAATATTCCGGAAATTTCGAAATCAGCGTGGTCGAATTAACCTACGACCAACGTTTGAGAGAAATCGGAGACAAAAACTTTTCTGGCCCAAAATCCGGGTTATCGGGAAATCCCGGATTTTAAGTTTTTCGGCCATAACCTTCGCTACACATTTCCGGAAAATGTCGCAAGAAGGAAAGTTGTTCAGCTCGACGAGCTCTTTCATTTGAGTACCATATCGACCACTTTTCGAGAAATTTTTCAAAATCCGGAATTTTCCGGGTCCAATATCTCGAAATCCGGAAATTTTCCGGAAATTTCGATTTCAGTATCGAAATCAGCGTGGTCGAATTGCCCTATGACCAACTTTTAAGCAATATCAGAGACAAAAAATTTTTTGGTCCAAAACCCGGGTTTTCGGGAATTCCCGGATTTTCAGTTTTTCGGCCATAACCTTCGCTAGACACATTTCCGGAAAATGTCTCAAGAAGAAAAGTTGTTCAGCTCGGCGAGCTCTTTCATTTGAGTACCATATCGACCACTTTCGGAAAATTTTTCAAAATCCGTAATTTTCCGGGGCCGATATCTCGAAATCCGGAAATTTTCCGGAAATTTTGATTTCAGTATCGAAATCAGCGTGGTCGAAGTGCCCTAGGACCAACTTTTAAGCAATATCAGAGACAAAAAATTTTTTGGTGTTGGTCCAAATTCCGGGTTTTCGGGAATTCCCGGATTTTCAGTTTTTCGGCCATAACCTTCGCTACACATTTCCCGAAAATGTCGCAAGAAGAAAAGTTGTTCAGCTCGGCGAGCTCTTTCATTTGAGTACCATATCGACCACTTTCGGAAAAATTTTTCAAAATCCGGAATTTTCCGGGTCCAATATCTCGAAATCCGGAAACTTTCCGGAAATTTCGATTTCAGTATCGAAATCAGCGTGGTTGAATTACCCTATGACCAACTTTTGAGCAAAATCGGAGACAAAAAATTTTTACGTTTCCCTTGGTCCCCCCTTACCATTCTAAACAATTCCGGGATTCGCCATTCCCGGATTCCGGGAAGTACCGAACTGCCCGCGCTTCCGGGAGCAGTTTAGGTCACCCCCAACTCCGCCTGACAATTTCAGCTGGTTCGGTCCAGCCAATCAAAAGTTAGAGGGGGGACACATACGGCAAGAAATAATAAGAAATAAGAAATAACGGACATACCCAACACAAAGGGTTGCCTTTTTGTGAAAAAGCGGCAACCCAAAAAACCACACATATATACAAAGTGGTCAGAAAAGTCGATTTTTTCAAAGTTCATTTTTTCCGGGCAAGTTTGGTATCATTCGAAAGCTCTTGGCCTGGAGATTTCAGAAATGCAAATTTTAGCTCTCAACTCCTTACCGTTAATTAGTTTTGCTTAATTAACGTTTTCAAAGGCTGCATTTGACCGTTTTAGCTCATATTATGGGGTACTCTCCGAGCTACCCCATTATATATACGTATATATACATAAGTATATATATATATATATATACAAGTAACAAAAATGCTCCGCACAAAAGGGGATAATATGTGTGTTGGGCCTATGTCTATCCTTTAAATTCCGGTTGAGAAAGGCATAAATCCGACACCGCAAAAGTTCTCAGCTCACTTAGGGTTTCATTTGATACCAAATTTTATATACCACTTTTGAAAAATTTTATTTTTGACCCAAAATCGCCTAAGTCCCCACCCCACCCCGACCCCACCACAGCACTCTACAGCCACTTTGGGTACGCAGTTCTATGACAAAAGTTGCTCAGCTCACTTAGGGCTTTCATTTGATACCAAATTTTACCACTTTTGAAAAATTTTATTTTTGACCCAAAATCGAATAAGTCCCCACCCCACCCCACCACAGCACTATACAGCCACTTTGACCATGCAGTTCTATGACAGAAGTTGCTCAGCTCGCTTAGGGCTTTCATTTGATACCAAATTTGACCACTTTTGAAAAATTTTACTTTTGACCCAAAATCGCCTATGTCCCCACCACAGCCACTTTGGGTACGCAGTTCTATGACAAAAGTTGCTCAGCTCGCTTAGGGCTTTCATTTGATGCCAAATTTGACCACTTTTGAAAAATTTTATTTTTGACCCAAAATCGCCTAAGTCCCCACCCCACCCCACCACAGCACTATACAGCCACTTTGACCATGCAGTTCTATGACAGAAGTTGCTCAGCTCACTTAGGGCTTTCATTTGATACCAAATTTTACCACTTTTGAAAAATTTTATTTTTGACCCAAAATCGCCTAAGTCCCCACCCCACCCCACCACAGCACTATACAGCCACTTTGACCATGCAGTTCTATGACAGAACTTGCTCAGCTCGCTTAGGGCTTTCATTTGATACCAAATTTGACCACTTTTGAAAAATTTTATTTTTGACCCAAAATCGCCTAAGTCCCCACCCCACCACAGCACTATACAGCCACTTTGACCATGCAGTTCTATGACAGAAGTTGCTCAGCTCACTTAGGGCTTTCATTTGATACCAAATTTTACCACTTTTGAAAAATTTTATTTTTGACCCAAAATCGCCTACGTCCCCACCCCATCCCACCACACCACTTTGGGTACGCAGTTCTATGACAAAAGTTGCTCAGCTCACTTAGGGCTTTCATTTGATACCAAATTTGACCACTTTTGAGAAACTTTATTTTCGACAATTTGACCCTCCCACCCGACTGACCCTTCAAACGGCAAAGTAGAACCAGCCCAGCAAAATACGGACGGCAAAACGAATACCGGGAATGAGCTGGGCACACCAGAAAACCCCTATAGACAAAGTTTTGAGAGGCCAGGTAGAGCCTACTATGGACCTCCAGGAAACGGTTTCCGACTTGACCCTCCAGGAGGCAAAGTAGAACCAGCCCAGCAATTTAGACACTTCGGACGGCAAAACGGATACCGGGAATGAGCTGGGCACACCAGAAAACCCCTATAGACAAAGTTTTGAGAGGCCAGGTAGAGCCTACTATGGACCTCCAGGAAGCGGTTTCCGACTTGACCCTCCCGACGGCAAAGTGGAACCAGCCCAGCAAGATAGGTGGGTCTGACGGTAAAACTGACTGCGGGAATCGATTCTCCGTGCCAGAAAACCATTGTATGGAAGATTTGAGCATTCAAAGTTAAATAGATAGCGAGAAATTTCGATTTTTCAATTTTCGAATTTTCGCAATCTTTGACGGGCCACTGTGGTCGCTAGGGAAGTGATAGAGAAACGCAACCTGGACCGTTAGTTAGTTCAATATATGTAATTTCTGAATATAAAAAGAAATCAGCTCCAGCTCGTAACGTTCTACCTGAGCGACGACCACAAAAATGGCCACTTTTCGCTATGAGCCGACTTTGCGGCGCCACTGCGGCGCTGTGGCGCAGCTGCGGCGCAAAAAAAGTTGTGATTCTTAAATTCTTTAGAGGGTACTACTAGACCCCATAGCCCTTTAGGTTGGCCCACCGCTGCAGATCACGTGAAAGCGGCGAACATTATGTACAATACAACCATCAAATAGGAGAAACCGGAAAAAAAACATCACCGCCATAACCGGTCCGGGGCGTAACTTTTTAACGGTAAGTGATACGGGGCTGAAACTTCACAGACATACTAAACTCGATGTGCTCTACAATTTGCGCATGAAATCTGCGCAGGATCTGCGCAGGATTTTGCGCAGCTTCTGCGCAGCTTATTTTACACTGTCTCCAGCCACTTTTCACACATATTATAGGGGTCGCTGCCGCGACCCCTATGATATATATATATATATATATATATATATATATATAAATATCTGCAGCCCAGATTTTGCTGATACGTTTCTGAAATGCTAGCTTTCATCATGACACTGGTCAGCTTTCACCCAAGAACGCTGTGGATTATCCCGACTACGTAGGTACATAATCAAATGCAAACTCATACCTTTACTTCAATTTTGTCATCATAATCAAATTCAACAGGAGCTACTCCAGGTACATAAAAACTATATTGCGGACAAATCAGAACAATCAAGCAAATCAGGCGTAGCCGATGTCGATTCCATCCCATGACTGCAAGTATATACATATACATACACACAGTTAATATACGTATATATATATACATACGTTGATACGCAAGGTGTAAAGGGGATTTGGAGTGGGGGCATAGACGTAACGGGCATTTGGGTTCGGGAATCCCCCTCCCCCGAAATTTTGGGGGCAGGTGGGTCCACTTTTTAGACCTCCCCCAACCCCCATCCACGACCCCCCAACCACCCCCAAAAAATTGTTTTTATCTTTACGCGAAAAATAGCATTTTCAGCCATTGCTAATGCCAAGAAACATCCAACCATGAAGATATAGCCATGGGGGAAAACCCACCCCCTTTTCTTGGGGGGGGGGGACCCACCCGCCTCCTGGACCAAGGGTTGGAGCTGTGAGCTCCAAAACATAGCAGCAGAAAGCGTGACTCTTTCTTACCATACCTACGTATGCAAAGATCAAGTCATTTGGTGGTTCACTCCTGCTCATTTTATGACATTATGAAAATGACACCTACTTTTTGGTCTAACCATGCCAACATTTTGCAAAAGTTTGGACCGATGTAACTTTTGAATGGGTTGGGCTAGAAAAGTTTTGCAAATATCTGCAATTATGGCAAGTCTTCCTCTTAGCACACAGCCAAAATTAGATCGCTCCGATGCACCGTAGGTCTGGCACACTGCCAAATGTGGCGGGGGAAAACAAACTTTGGGGGGAAAAACCCCACCCAATTTTTTTGAAAAATTTTTTAACAACCAAACATGGAAACAATTCGACACTATAGCTAACAAGTTTTATCAAATTACAACGTTTTCGCATTTTTCAAAAATTGCCCTATGTTTATATGTTAAACTTTATGAAACCTGTCCATTTGATGCTGCATTTTCAATGGCACATGAAAACTCAAAAAAGGTACCTCGATCGGGTTTTTTGATTTATACTAGCTAAAAAAGAGTTGAATTTTACACCGGAAGTGTCAGAATATGACAATTTTTGAGACCCGTGAGGGGTGGGTTTTCCCCCCATTTGGGCTTTCCCCCATTCGGTTTCCCCCGCTACGTTTTGCATTATACCGGCCTAAAGGCATAGGTGTAACGGGGATTTGGGTTGGGGGGCCCCCTCCCCTGGAATTTTGGGGGGGGGGCCCGTAGACCCCCCCAAACCTCCCCCAAAAAATTTTTCTATTTTTATGTCAAAAATCGCATTTTCAGCCATTGCTAATGCCAAAAACCATTCAACCGTGAAGTAATGTTTACATTAAACAGGGGTTTTAAACTCGAAAGCTTGATTGCCAATATGTTTCTAAGTCTAAAATAAGGTCAATATTGAGCCAGAAAGTCCATAAAACCGTTAAAAACGTGTATTTCTCGCAATAATAAACACTTTAAGCCAAAAATTTGGACTTTTTGAAACATTTTGCAGAATTCACCCTAAAAATACCCAGTTTTTGGCCAATTTTTCTACTATTTTTATTTTATTTTTATTTTTATTTTTATTTTTTTCTCTATTTTTAATTTTTTCTACCCCCCCGCCCCCAGTTGGGGGAGGCCCGGGGCCCCCAAAAATTTGGGGGAGGGGTTTGTAAAAATGGCTGGGGGGGGGTTACCCCCCCCCCCCAAACCTCCCCCCAATTACACCTATGCCTAACGGTACAACCTAGAGAAGTGCAAAAGGGCTTAAAAGAAAGATCCAAGTATCATAGTTTCCCTAGGGGGGGGGAGGGGGGAAGGTTGGGGGGTATCCCCCCAAAATTTTCGACCAACTTTACCCCCCCCCCAAGATTTTTTGGGGATTTGGGGGAACTCTACCCTCCCCCCAAAAAATTTTCAAAAAATGACCATTTTTTAGCAAAATTTAGCTAACTTTTTGGCCCCAGAAAGTGCTGGGGGGAGGTTCGGGAGGGGGTAACCAAAAGTGAGGGGAGGGATAGTCAGAAAACCTGGGGGGGGGGGTAAAGTTGGTCGAAAATTGTGGGGGGGATCGGGATACCCCCCCCCCCCCCCCCCCCTGGGGAAACTATGGAAACTATGGTCAGACGTCAAAAAGTCCATAAGTCCATAGACATAAGCATAGGTGTGGCTGGCGAAAAAAGTGGGGGTGGGGGTTCAGAAAAAAGTAGTGAGGGGGGTTTGGCGAAAAAAGGGGGAGGAGGGGGCGCGAAAAGTCGATTTGGGGGGAGGGGTAAAAAAATTTTCTTGGGGGGGTCGGCGAACAATTTCGAAAAAGTCGATTTTTCGTTAAAAAATTGAAACATTTTCTCAATTTACAGCTATTTTTAACGATTTTTAGCTTAATTAAGCGAATTCTAGCAATTTTTCGCAAATTTTTGTAATTTTTTGGAAAAATTTCGAATTTGTAGCTAAAATTTTTCAAAAATTTAGGTACGGGTTTGAAAATTTTTAGGGGGAAAGCCGGGAGGGGTCGGAAAAAGTCGATTTGGGGGGAGGGGTAGGAAAAATTTTAGGGGGGGTTGGCGACCCCTCCATTTGGCGACACCTTGTAACAACTCTTCACGTGCCTTGATCTTAGCACCCTTGCTCTTTGGTCGATGTTCACGTCGAAAACCAAAAGGTTTAGGCTCACCCAACAATCTCGCAGGTGGCAGTTGCCTTGGCAATGGCATATTTGGCAAAGAACAATGATTTCGCAAAGTTGGCAAACCAAAATACTTAGGCAAAAACTTAGGATTCTTAACGCTCCTCCGAATAAACCGATTACGTCTAGAACGAAATTTAGGTGCATGCAATATTAGATGTCGACTCTTGATCCACTGACACATATTTGGGAGATTCAACAATTTACACTTCCAATACTGATAAGCTGTTTCCATACACCTAAATCTAAACGGTTCATCCAATAGGGTTACACCACCGTCAGGCGAATACATGAAACTAGCTTCAAACACATATCTGAAAAATGGCTCAAGATATAGACATTCCTTCTCAAGTGTGTCAGAAAATGGATTCTCAACTTTTGGATAGCCTCTAATTCGTCCCGTTTCAATGAACAATGCGTAAGTATCTCTGATCGCTCTCCAATTCGCAATATTGTTAGTACTAAGCCGTCCAGCAACCACATGGTTCTCTTATAACCTTGTTGGAGGAGATGTGGCCAATTCCGTATCTCCGGAAAAAGCTCACGATAGATAACCACAGTAGCTGCATGTAGACTATTACAGATGTTCCTCTTCCAATGTTCTAATTTGTTCCGCCACATTTGCCTCATAGTTATCCCATTCCTTGCTCTTAATACCATCCTTGGTATGTGCTCCCTGTTCAGGTAATGCAAAGAATTGAATATCCCAACAAATTCTGTCTGGGAACATACACTGCAAAGGTTCTAACGGCAAATCTAGATCTAACTGTTGATTGACATATTCTGACATTAGGAACAAAACCTCTGGTCGTCTGGCAATGGGTAAATCAGGATCTCGAAAGAAAACACCCCATTCATACAAACGAGAACTGTTAGAAATTAGGCAAGGTTGCTTCCTTTTCCTGTTGTCGATGTCGCAAATAACGTTGTCTCCTTTGTTCTACTGCCCTTCGAACTTTCTTAACCTCATCTGGGTAGAGTGACTTATTAAAATTGTGCAAATGATGCAATTTTGTCACCGGACCTGTGGTCTTATAAACAGTCTCTCTAATAGTCCTCACAATTCTAGTTGAAGTATGTTGTTTGTTATATTGTTGTATATGTGAAACACACAGTAGAAGCAGTCTCCACGATTTCTAAAAGATCTTCATCCGGACATGCTCTAAATAACTTTTGCGCTAATTCCGTCTGGGCTATCATGTCCGCACAAGCATATTCCGCATGCCATTTCCATGGTAATGGAGTAATACCCCAAACTGTTGGCGAATCTTTAACTGCTTGTTTTGGATCTGATACATGCCAAGCATTAGCCATATTTTTCAGACTCAAATTCTGCTGTATTGCAATTGCCTCATGCTGTGGATGGTCAACCCATTTCTTTGGCACAAAATCAGATGGAAACATATCCGAATTAAGAACTGTACCCAAATTTCGCCACAACTCCGTCATTTAAACGCAGCTGTCTTCAAAACCGGGTAAGTCCAAACAACGAGTTAACCTTTGTGCATCTGAATCTGCACCCACTGACATAAAGATTGCTCAGGATCGAATAATTTCCGCAACAAATGAATCACAATCTGATAGTCCATAGTCGTAGCTAAGACAGTACTAAGCCAAATGACCATTTTATACGTTTGGCGTTGGCTTGTCAAATGTGATTGGACCTGCCAACTGGATTGCTCGAACGGTTTCAGCTTGTTCCTGTCCAAAAGCAGCGCTTCGAATTCCTTCTATATCCAACATAATATATCGTCCTTGCTACATTTCTTTCATAATTGGCAATGCTTCTAGCAATTCCTAATGCGTCATAATGGACGGATCCAAGCAGACTCGATTGACTTCACGTTGACGTTCCACTGGAAAGTCAGGAAATATACCAGGAGCTGAAGTCACGACCTTGAATATCTCGTACATATTGCCTTTGGAAAATTGCCAAGAAAATCCAGGTGCATGAGTATTCCATCGATCCGCGATCTTATCAATCTCGTAGTTACTGAGATTCTCCCTTACTGGATGAATTTCCTCTCGCCGCTCCTGTTTATTCTCCAATTTCCAAACTTTATCCCAATTCCTTTTAACTTCCTCTGGCGTCAGTAAGGGAGTATCTCAGTAACAAATTAGAACATTGGAAGAGGAATATCTGTAAAGCCATTAGGTTGAACATGGATAGGAAATTTTTGGTTGACTTTGAAAATGTTTTTGCACCTTTTGACATCTATGATAACATTGCGACACAACTGGTGCAAAATCGACTCCAGTGTGCTAAGTCACCAATTGTTTTGTATCATCTACTAGATTGTCATTTCATTGTCAACATTGTCATGTCTCGCTTTCCTGTCAGTTGTGCTGAAAATGTAACGGTGTTTCATCCATTTTTGCAAGCTTTTCGAGATGACTTTCATGAATTGTTTATTTGGAATGCCGTAGTCTCATTGAACTCCCATCTAATCAACTAAGCAGTGTTTAAAAAGAAGATCTTGAAAGCTAATCCTATGTGGGAACCTTGTGATTTGGAAATTGACATGTCAGAACCTAAGCATTCCCATACAGGAGAAGAATTCCATAGGTTTACTGTCACTTTAACTTTTCCACCTATGAAGGATGAACAAGGGAATCAGCATAAAGCTTTGAAGTTTGTTGGGACTGGTAATAGTCTACATGCTGCTACTGTGGTTATCTGTCGTGAGCTTTTTCCGGAGATACGGAATTGGCCACATCTCCTCCAACGAGGTTATAAGAGAACCATGTGGTTGCTTGGACGGCTTAATACTAACAATATTGCGAATTGGAGAGCGATCAGAGATACTTACGCATTGTTCATTGAAACGGGACGAATTACAGGCTATCCAAGAGTTGAGAATCCATTTTCTGACACACATGAGAAGGAATGTCTATATCTTGAGCCATTTTTCAGATATGTGTTTGAAGCTAGTTTCATGTATTCGCCTGACGGTGGTGTAACCCTATTGGATGAACCGTTTAGATTCAGGTGTATAGAAACAGCTTATCAGTATGGGAAGTGTAAATTGTTGAATCTCCCAAATATGTGTCAGTGGATCAAGAGTCGACATCTAATATTGCATGGTGTTCAAATTAAGAAACGTGTGGATAAGTACCTAGAGGATTATCCCCATTTACAGCGTTTTTGGAAATCTAGCTATCGACCATTGTTAGCTTATCAGGCAGTTATCGAGAAATTCTATCAAGAGCCAGGAACTAGAACATTTATTTTGAACAACTGTGAGAAGTTCTTTGCGAAATCTGCTAGACAACATCCATTCATGGGAACAGGTAGTGATGTTCTTGATCTTGAGTCTAATTTTCCTTCGTGTCAAACTGGTGAGGACTTTATTGGATACACGTATCAGAACTTGGTTTTGTATTTCATGGTCGACGGTCCATTAGATCTTGTCAATCGGCAGAATCGACTAGTTCAAGGCCAAGAGATGACTAGATGAGAGAGAAAGACTATTATTGGCAAACGTATGCAATTGGCAGCAAGAAGTTGGTTGGACGGTAAAAACGCACCTCCTTATCATGAAATGAGTCAAGGAGGGTAAGCCGAATTTTATTACGAAGCCTAAAATCGAGGATAAGTTTAGAGGACATCCAGAGGGAATTTATTGTCCAGCGGATCCCTATCAGACGTCTCAATATGGAGCGGGATCTATCCGTATAATTCTAGAATAGAACATCATTTAATTCCGAAACGGTTAGCTTATTTCCCAGCGGCTTTGTTGTTGGTAAAGCAAACAAAGGCTGATATTCGGTTGAAGGATAGGCAATTCATGAGGAATCTTTTGCCATTTGAAATTCTGTATCATGAACGACATAACGTTTAACTTCTGGTTGGTGCGCGACTACCTCACTATGTGCTGACTGTAGTTCACTACAATTAGTGTCTGTCGTGTACGGTAGTCAGGTTACGCGAAATACTTTTTGTTTTTCCAGTTTTTCTTTTTGCAAGTTACTACTTTTTTGCTACGTTACTACTACTTTTTGTATTTTCAGTAATTTTTTTGAAAACTAACGTGTTACTATTTGCTAAAGCTACGTTTTGTTGTTTACTTTATTGGAATTTATTACGGAATTCTTGTACTTTTTTGATATTCAAGCAATTATTTTTGAAGATACGTAGTTGTTTTGTTGTTGTTGTTGAAGCTATATGTTTACAGAGGCTTATATATTACGCTCAATAATTAAAACGCCTCATATACTACGTTTAATTTGAAGAATCTTTGCTTAGAAGTTTAGCTTGCTCATGTATCTTTTGCAGTATTTAATCAGTATTTTTCTTTTGTTCGTTAACTGGTATTTTTCTTGCATTAATCCTAAGGCATTCTATGCATAATTAACTTCATTTTTGTGTTTTTTCTTTATTGTTGTTTTGTGAATCTCAGTAATATGTGTGACAGCTTAGCCCATATCCAGAAAGCTGTAAAAGTGCAAAACATAAAAGGCATCGAAAAGAGGCAAAAAAGGTCTACTAATAATAAACGAAAGACCGTAAAATATGTGATGCCAGCACTTAGTAGTTAGGATTTAGATAGGACAGCTTTATTGATTATGTTGTATTGTTTATTTTGACGGGCAAGCTAAGCTGAAGTTAATTTGGATTTAATTGGTATTTACTTAGTTTGGAATTTTGGAATACATAGTTAATTTTTGTTTTTGGTTTTTGTGGTTTTGTGTACAGATAGTTAGTTCATTGCTTTGTATTTTTGCTATTTAGTCGTTTAATATCTAGTTGTAGTTTCTTATCATTAATCTTTACCTTACACATTTCAAATTCAGCTGATTTGCCATAACAAGGGTGTATAGTAGCTCTTATCTGTGTACATTTCTTTTCACTTTTCTATCTTGAACTTAGACTTTCAAAGCTCGGAGAAACATGGCATACTGGGTGTATTTATGTGTTTTGTATTTAGTAGAATCTAATTTTTAATCCTTGTAGTGAAGCTTTAGTCATTTTGTAAAAAGATGATCTTTGTAAATTCTTTGAAAACTTTACTATCTTTCTCTTTTCTATCTATCTCTCTTTTCACTTTTGCTATTAGTTTAATCTCTAAAGAAGCTCACTTCTTGAAAATTTTTAGGGTATCTATGTTTGTCTAATCTCCTTTCTTTTTCAGCTTTACGGCTCTCTCGGTGCTTTCAACGGTGCTTACTTTGCTCAATCAACATCCTACCGATGAGTCCCCTGCCATAAACGTAGTGCCTCAACCCAGTATCTGCCATTTACAACTTTGAATCTTTGAACTTAGCTTTTTGAATTTAGTCTATTTGTTAGTCTATATATGTACTTTAATTTTTATCTTTAATCTGTGTCTTTAATTTTTGCCTTATATTAATCATTTCTCTTTTATGTCATTCCATATATTAAATTATAGCTAGGAATTTTTTCTGTTGTGAATGATGTTGTGATTTTTCTTTACTAGTATTTCTTTAATTAGTTGGTTTCAGTCAGGTTATTTGTTTTGTTGGAATTCGTAGGCACTCATTCTTTTCGCCGAGGGATAGCATAGTTATAGCTCGCTAGTTGGGTAGGATAGTATGAATACAGGTAGATAGTTGTTTGTGTGTTGTTATTTTGTGTGGTGTGAGTTAGGAACTTTTAAAGTTCTTTATTTTTCGCGCAAAGAAAATTGATTTATTTTCGTTTTTGAGTTAGGTTTGGTTTAGTTTAGGATTTCTGTGAAATTATTTTGATGTTTTCTAGTTCTTCTATTGTTTTCTTTAAATTACCATTTACTTCTTTGCTTTCTGATGATTAAGTTAGCTCCAAGAGTTGAGTTAGGACGGAAAGCACTGTACATGGTAGTTTCTGCTCCGTCTCTATATTTTTCTGTATTTCTGTTATCCCTGAGCATTGTCTCTTATTGTTTTTCTCTATTCTTTGTGTTCTATATTAATTTTTTGACTGTTTAGCTTACAGCTATATGTTATCTTGTAAAATATGCAGTTTAATGCCGTGTGTAAAATTCATTTAATTTTGTACTGCTATAAATGCCATATCAAAATCTTTATATTGTTGTAAAGAATACCTGTAGTATGATAATCTTTGCTACTGATGTATAGAATAACTTTGTTGAACTGTAGTACTTATGTAGTATTTAGTCAATTTTGAACTGTTGTATAGTATAAACTGTGGTATTTAGCCCTGTATAGATATTGGAGTTATTGTACTGTTAAGCGCTTAGTAACTGTATTTGTAAGTGTGTTTGGTTTTGTGTGTAATTGTGGGATTTTTGTGTGATTGTTATGGTTTTTTATTCATAGTGGCTAAAGGGTACTTTTTCTTGTTGGGTTTTCGTTTTCGATTATTTCCTTCGATTCTATCTTTTCTCTAATTCTCTAAATTGAAATACTACTTCGCTTTAAAATGCTAATAATTTTGTCTCAATATTGAAGTATAATACCCTATTTTTGGTTCTTAGCTTATGCTTACTTTTACTGAATTACTTTTAGCAAGAGTACATAATACATAAGAGTATGACAGCTGGCATACTCTATGTATTATGAGCTCGCTACATCCTCTGCACGCTATCGGCTAACCCCCCCCATAAATCAGACCCCCCTGACCCCGCCCCTATACATGTACGGCGTCCAAACGGGGGGTCGGGGTCTATGTTAGTATACTTACATGTTAAACTTGACGGGGCCCCAATTTGTGTATGGGGTTTAAGCTCGTATGATTTACACATCTGTGTACAAAATATACAAGCACGAGCGCGACCCCCCGTTTGGACGCCGTACATGTATAGGGGCGGGGTGAGGGGGGTCTGATTTATGGGGGGGGTCAGCCGATAGCGCGCATCGGATGTAGCGAGCTCATAATACATAGAGTATGCCAGCTGTCATACTCTTATGTATTATGTACTCTTGCTTTTAGCTACCACTTTTCTACTATCTTTCTGAAAACTTTTCTTCTTTGGTAAACTGCTTGGTTTACTATTTGAAGTTCTTTTTGTTATCATGGGTAGTAAATGCGCCAGGACTTCTTATGGTTGCTTACTGGTCGCCCATGCTTGAAAGTACTTTTCTCTTAAATTTAACCATCTTAAAACTCTCAGCATTTATGGTAGCACTCTCTCTTCTACTTTGGAATTTTATCAGGCGCTAAAATTTTTCGCCAGGGGATAATGTTAAATACTCGCTACGCGAAGTGTGTTTCGCTAATCTTTTGAATGATTTCTTTATCACTAGTGTGTAGAAACCTCGGTTTTGATCCTTTCGTTAATTAGCCAAATCAGTCAATTAGTCAGTTAATGTGTATCCATCGTGTCGGTTAGTCGCCTGCGGGCTCAGTATATCTTCGTATTATTTGCTGTGTGTGATTAATTATTGGTACGCCATCCCCTAATAAAGTCTGTAAGTTCATACATTAAAGAGATGCCTTTATTTATCTTTTACTAGGGTAGGCTATTAGTTAGGGTTCTATTTTTGAGACTGTTGCACCCTGAGGGTTTAATCACCTGTAATCGCTAAGCCTCTGTAATTGCCGGTAAATACAGGACAGTTTGCCGGTAGTTAATATATATATATACATATATATATATATATATATATATATATATATATATATATATATATATATATATATATATATATATATACATTAACATAGGGCGGGTCTTCGGGGTGTTTGTCCCCAAAAAATTTTGAGGGGGCTTGTACCTTGAACAGAAATTTTCAGGGGGGCTTGCACCTCAAGCAAAAATTTTTAAAATTTTTCGAAAAATGACTGCTAATTTTATTAATATTTGCAAAACATCTTCAGTTTTTGGAAAAAATTTCAAAATTTTGCCCGATTTTCCAGAAAAATTAAATATTTTAGCTAAAAAACTCCGGCGTTTGAGCTCGGCTTGGGGGGAGTAGTTGAGGTCGGGTGGGGGGTCTGGCCTATATCCGTGGGAAGTCTCACAGACATATGTAATGAAGTGAGCAAGATCCAAGACACGATCTGCTCTAAGCTCTAATCTCTCAATTACACGGAAGGTCACCACGTCTGCTCGCAATGAAACAGACTTAAGCACCAGATCTCTGAAAGGTGGTGTTCCAGAATCAGAGATTCTCTGCAGCCAACCTTGATTGGGGTCTTTGTCGGTGAGTTCGTTTGTGGCTCCTAATTTGATTTCCAAATGGACAGCAAGCGGGGTCAGCACTTGCTTTTCGTCGACAGCACTGGATTTGTGATGACTTCTGGATTCAGATCCTTGACTGGCTTTAGGCTCCTGAGTACAACTTACTTTTAGTGATCTTGTCCTTGTCTTCCGAGATCGATGACCAATCAGCAAACGCGCTGTTTTCAAAGGCAAACGCGCCTGTATGTGCTTATAATAAGACTCGATGACTAAGCATGCGAAATGTTTAATAATACTAACGACACAATTAATGACTACAACAATTTCGTGGATTCAAGATTAAGATATTACAATTCCGTGCAATTGAAAGAATAACATAAAACATTAAGATACTACAATCACGTGCAATTCAAATAATAACATAAAACAGTACAGTACAAAGGTTACTGTACCAGAGTTGCCAGATACTCTTTTGGGATAATATTACACAATGTAGTTAGTTAGATTTAGGATAGTTAAGCTTGATAGTTGGGGGCTCGGTCTCTTTTGGACCTTAGACTCATATATCCCTTACGTTAACTCAGCCAAGTACTATCGCTAATGCAAATCCGAAACCATCTAACCGATGTGTATTATTAAAACTCTTTATCCGCCTTGTACAGTAGGACTTATCAAATTACCACAAAATCTACAAAACAGTCTATGATAACAGAAGTTAACCTAGGGTCGGTCTTTGGGTGAGCCCCCAAAAGTCGGTCACTGCTTTCGCTCCGACACACGGTTCAGGGATGCTATGCAGAAGAGAATTTGAGGATGTGACGAAAAGTTTGGGAGATTCGGTAGTGCTTCCTTACCTATTCCTAATTAACAGAAGTTATAAAAGTTCTTATAGTCTTCCGATTCTTTTCTTCTTCAGGATTATAGGATTAGAGTCGGGTATTAGCCAATAGACAGTAGAGTGACGACATAAGAATAGAGATAGTTTTTGATAACTTTTAAAATGTCCGCTTTAAACGACCAAAAGAAACTGTGTTTCGTTTTCGCCTTTTTTGACGACAATTCAGTTTTCCCCAAATGATTAGGTCGGAACGCTGCAAAATGTCTCTGCCTTAATCCAACAGTTGTATTGTACCGCCTGCCAATGTGTCTTCCGAAAAGTCTGCTGCACTAATCAATCTTAATAATTCCAATGAGTAACTGATCCAGACTGACTCCGTCCTCCAGGTGAAGCCACGAGCTTTAAGTATCTCAAAATTGTTCAGACTCGGCGGGGCAGGTTCGGCTCAGGATCCGCACCTGAATCAAATGGGTTAAAACCCATTAGTACATAATATAACAGTGGGAATCGAACCCAGCAACTATTACTCACTCACGTGGCTGTCTGGGCCCAAATGTGCCTTTTGGGCCCATTTGAGTTCTGATGTTGACGAATTGACTTGGTATTGTACGAAAGTTGAATACTTCTTAGCTTTGGGCCGTGTTTTGACAAAATTAATTGATTTACTTGCATTATCCTGACCCTTCGGATCAGTTCAGGTTAACAATGGTTATTTTGACTGAACTTGACATGGTCTCTACAGAAGGCGAAATACTTTAGCATATTCCTTGTTGTGGTCTAATCTTGGGCCAGATTTCCCTTTTTTGTCAATGGAAACCTGTTTGTTCCCTGTGACCGATTGGAGATGCTGAATACATTTAGAACATCAAACTTGTGGACAATTTTGGTATTGGAAGATGGTTATTCAATGGTTCGCTAACTAATTAAACTAATAATTGCGTAGCTAAACAGTAATACTTGTTAATATTATCTACATACTAGGACACTTAATTATTACTTAATGAACAGAAGAAAATAACCTTAAATCTAATTATCTAATGAACTAACTAAATTATAAGTTAAAATTAAACTACTATTCTTGTGAGTGAGTTTTCGCATAAAGTTAGATTAAATTAGGTTTGGTACAAAAATACAAAAACTCACTCACTCACTGTCTCAGCAGCCATTCTACGCAGTCCCTACTTACCGACCTACCGACCTACCGAACTACTCCTACATCTAAATTCCTACCTATCTAAGCCCATAGGGGACGTTCCGAGCCGCTATTCGATCCGGTCCTGGCAACCCCGGCAGCCAGGCGAGTGGAAGTCGCGCGTACTACCACCCTTTCACTCGGGCATGTTCTAAATTTGTTCAAACTCATATATAAATTTGAGGATTTTTGATGAACGCAAACCCGAGTGAAAGTGGTATAACTTTGTAGAGCTCGAAAAGCTGAACATTTTTTGTGCTTACAGCACCAAAAATTATTCAGTGGTTATTAAGAAATTATTAATTAAAGTTTTACTGAACAGTGCGCAATTTGAACAATTGCGCAGGCTTAACACGTCCTGTGTTAACGTTAACTTAGTTGCGTTTACTAACTAATATTTAACCACTTAGTACAAAAGTTACATCATTTTGTAGAGCGTGAGAAACTGGACATTTTCCTTTTGAAAATAGCTCAAACCGTTCAGCAGAAAGTGAGAAAATCGTGCTTAAAGTTTAAGCCTACATATGCGTAATTTGTACATGTGGTGTACTTTGTTCTTTTCGCAGACACAGTGGTTGCATAGGCTTCAGCACATAAGCTACTTAAGGTGGTGATTCCTTTTGGGCACATATTGTTGTTTGGCGGCGTAAATCAAGATGAAATTTGATGAAACTTTCCGAAATAAGTTCTTTTAGCGTTCTAAATCCCTCCGCGCAATCCCGATTCAAAAATTCGAGATTTCCGGTCAAAGTGGTTTTTTCCAATTTCTGAACGTTTGGCAGCTGCTATACAGTTAGGACTATATTCATTCGAAAGATCTCATTGAGCTTCACATTTTTGCTTTTTAAAGTAAGTTTCTAGCTTTCCTCTACCGTGAGATATAGCCGATTTTCTTGTTTTGGGGTCGAAAACTTGTCATTTTTGCAGAAATCAAATTATCCAACATTTCTTGAACTACGCAAGCCGTAAAATCAAACTAAGGACGTCGATCTGAAGGTCTCACAGGGACAAATTATCCGACGCATGATCGTCTTCCAACTGCTATCCTGTAGGCTGCTATCATAAAAAATGTAGTTTTTGGAAAAACACGACCAATTTCTTTCCAAAGATTGTGGAGCATTCACCATGCAAGCTGGAGGGCTGCTACTGAACAAATGTTTTCTGCACAAATATACCCAGGGACGATTTTTTAGTTACCCCGATTGCTGTTTTCTAGCTAAAGTAATCGCTTGACAAATTTGGAAAAAGTAGGCAAAATACAGGTTACGTACACATTTCAGCTCATTTCTCCATAACGAAGTGCGATTTCACAATAATTAAAAAATCGTCCCCAGCTATTTGATGGAGGTATCGAATGATATAACCGATGTCTCGCGAAAAAATTTCCTTGAGTCTGAAAAAATTCTGGAAAATTATACTTCTTCTAAAATGTGTTAAAAATATTTTAGAAAAGCAACATTAGTTTCGTGGCATGCATTAAAAAGAGAAAATGTCAAGCTACATTTTGATATAAAAATGGCATCTTAACTCCAAGTAATGCATGAGTAATAATGGTGCAAACTTTATGTGACCAAAGGGAATCACCACCTTAAACCAGTTGATTTTAAGGTGCTGGTATCCTTTTGTGCAGTGCTTTTGTGGTGATTTTTCGAAACGCTATAACTTTCGCAATTTTGGGAGTTGAAAAGAGCTTTATACATCGTTTTAAAGCTTATAATCTGTAGATTAACATGAGCTTACGCAACTAGCAAAATTGGCAAAAAAAGCAATAAACTTCCGACATGCTGACATCTGACAGACTGAATATAGACCAAAAATTTTTGAACATCGATTTCTCAAAACTGTAGAATCGGCCAAAATTTTTTCTTGTGCCATGATATGAAGGACATGTGGGACGAGGGACATTTTTTGGATTTGGCTCAACAAGTCTCAGTACTCCAGAAAATCCGGCAAATGCGCGATGACACGAAATTTCGCAACTTTCTGTTCAGTTTTCTCACACCTGGAGATGTTTTAGCTCAAACCAAGAAAAATGTCCCTCCGCAATAGGGCGAACTTTCATTCAGCCCAAAATCACGCGAATCCATTGGACAGTTTTTGAGAAATCAATGTTCAAAACAAAATAATCGCAATTTTGCCAAAATGGTTTTTCGGCGAATTCCCTAGCTTAAAGCAACGAACTCCGGCGAATAGGTATTGATAAAATGCGCAATTGGACGGTGTATCGATTGAGTATATATAAGCCGAAATTGTCTGTAAAATTTGGCAGTAATTTTGAAAAAACTGATTTCGTCAAAATGGCCATTTTTTGACCCCAAAAATGGTTTTTGGCTTATACTGCCTTAACCACTAGAGGTAGCTCAAAAGTTGTAAAAGCAAAAATGTTCATTTTGGTGCCTTCTTTCCAGCCATAACAACCAATCAGGTGTAGCGACTATGTACTGAGAGAATAAGGGCAAAAACCAAAACTTTCTTATCTTTAAACCTAAAAATCCGGGACTGGTTCCAGAATGTTAAAGAGCACGAAAATAAGGTATTTGGAAAGTTTCATCCACTTTCATAAAGAATTGGAGCTTGTAGGGTCGAATTTACACAAAGTGATGCCAGCACCTTAAGTTCGAGGCGCTCAGTGGTTAGAGCATCAGACTTTGGTCTGAATAACCCTGGTTCAAATCACGACTCGAATGTAGCCTTTTTTACTTTGTTTTCAGGCTACTTTACATTTTATGATTTGTTTAATTGGTCATGGCGAGAGGTTAAAAAATGACTACTTCTGGCCGAAACAGTTTCTAGAGGGTGGGAAATCTGACGATCTCCCACCCTACTGGCTGAACCTGTTTGCAACTCGATTTATCTTATATAGAAATGCACACTGCCATTTAAGAAAAACTCAATAGTTTTTCCTAGTCTAGATAATTTAACTGCTGCTGATTCTTCGAATACAGTTTGCCAAGGCTACCAAAGCAAGGATCCGGTTGTTGCAAACGAAACTGCATAATAATGGACTGTAGTTTAGTGCAAGACTTTTGCTGATGAGCGTATAAAATCTAGTATATACTGCCATACAGTTTAGAGGTTAGTCAGAATAGGTAATTGGCGAAAGCTGACTGATGTTTGCAGATTCTTGAATTGCATGATAATTTCACTCTGCATTACTGCAACTGCGTTTTTTGCTAGACTGCGCAAACGGGTGCAACCAAGGATCTGAGTGATGACATAGAGTTTAAAGACAACACTGATTTAACCCTGCACCTCATGCAGCTTAAGAAACTGTTCACCTGTAGATTTAAGTTAAGATTACTTGGCTATATTTTATGATCACAGCGGTTTGGTAGCCCTGTAGTCAAGTTTGCAGATGATGCGTAGCAACCCTCTATGTTGTACAGATTAATTTTCCTGCCAATAAAGATTTGTTCTGTACTTGCAGGCCGTAATGTATCTTAACTTTGAGTCTTGCCACTGGTTGCACAGAAAATGCTCGGGTTAAGCCAGATATATCTACGGTCGGTGGGTACTTGACTCGAACCCACCTAGACTGCCATCATCACATGCCAGCTTTACAATCATGGATGCGCTAAATCCGTTACATAATCAATCATTGCTTAGCACTTGGTGATTGTTCTTGACTGAGCCAGAGTCTAAGAACAACTTTTGGCAATTTCACAATTACGGTCAGTCTTTGTCTTTTAAGCATCGATCAGACGTTTGAATATTTTGTACCAATTGCAGATAATTTCTTCAATTTGAGTGAATTAGAAAGTTTCAAGTTTCAATAGCACGATGTGCGACATTACTCGTCAGCAGGGCATCGTCGGTCCCCGCTGACGTCCAACAGTACAGATAATACTATCACAGGACAGTTATGGGTCAAATCTTCCTAATCCGTGACTAGTTCCAAACACTCAACTGAAACTGACTATAACTGACTAATTGGTGACACCTATGCTGCGTGGGTTTCTTTCGGATACTACGATTCTCGGACTTTAGTGCAGCTTGTCTGTTCTCGAAAATGAGAGACCTACACAGACAATTGAGTCCTCCAACATATGTTATGCATTCTGATTATTGATCAATCACCTAACTATTTGTTAAGTTAAACACATACTCATACACACACGAACACACACACACTCACACATACACGCCGATTATTTGTGGTTGACTATGTAACCTCATACCCACAACACTGTAGTTCATTCACACTCAAAGCCGAACGTTTTCGGGACCTTACGTAAATTTTGACACATTCACGCTCACAATCATAACCATTCACACGAACCTCGTACACGTTAACTAATTGTTGCTTTAATAATTCTACTAATTACCCAATCACACACACAAACACCTTGCAGTCGTCATGGTTTTCTTAGCTAAGACTCCGTCACTGATTGTTAGTTCTTGGATTTTGCTCCTAACGCGGTAAATTTTATAAAGAAAATTTGAAAAGTTGTTTATTTGTAATTTTGAGAGAAACTTTGAGAAGCCACGAGTGAGTAATAATTGCGGGGCAATTATTACTGCAAAACAATTTGCTAAAACAGCATTCTAATTAACAGTTAGCTTAGGGGAAGCCGGTCATTCCCCGTGAAAATGTTTAATAATGAGGTATTAAAATCAACCTCTAGTTTTCAAGACAGGATAATTAAAACCAACTTAATTTTTGTAACCTATGAATTTGGAAGCCGACCTAAAGTTAAGACAGAACATCATAAAACAGTATTTTCGAATTCTGTAGCGCCTTTGGAACAAATATGGCCGGCGATTCCTAATCGCCGGCTGTGGGGAGAATAGTTTCCAAATTATCTCAGGTACAACTTGAGGTCATAATTAAGGGACCTCCTAACTAGGCTCAAAGGTGGGTCCCCACTCAATTTCCCATTCAGTTATACAACAGAATTCTTAAGGCAAATAAAAATTAAAAGAAAAACTGATTGCCCACGAGGGGTCACTTTATAACAAAAAGGACAATTTAAATTATAGTTTTAAAGCCAAATTGGCCGCATTTTTGGTTGAAAAACCGAGCCCGAGGACCGACAAAATACAATTAAAAAGTACTCCAAAAGCGGCCAAAAGGAGGCCATAATTTGATTATACAACAAAGGCCTAGAGGCCAAACAAAATGTCGAAATTAGGCCAAAAGGGCCTCCTAAAAATGGATAATTGCGTGTCTAAAGTGTGCGTTGGCCGAGTATAGAAGACTCGTGTGGCCCTAAATCGTGTGGTGTTGCTTCGTGTTGGCTCAATTTTCCTCTCTGACCTGTGCGGGGGTCAGAGAGGTTCCTAACTCGTGTTCCTAGGGGAGGGAGAAGTGCGTTGGGGATTCTCCGGCCAAAACGCTGGCACACCAGGAGGCGCACTTTTAGAGGGGGGATATACGGCCGCTCTCGGCCGGAGCTGAAGCAAACACTGATGAAGATTTTTAAATTTCCAGTGAGCTGACAGGAGTCTGACAGCTCACTGACCTTATGACTTTTGCCGGTGTTTCTTTGAAGAGAGTAGGATTTCCAGAATTTTCTGGAAATCCTCTTTGTGAATTGCCGAACCGACGCAGACTGTTTGCGCGCCTGGTCCGTCGGAGGTGGGATTAATGAGAAACACAATTTATTACCCCCAAGCTGACCCCTTGTTTGATTAATTTCCCAAGCTGAATTTTCGCGAAACTTAGTAGAATTTTCTTTAGCACGTAAGTGCAACCAACGGGGTAATTTTATGAAATTTACGTACTTTTCCTAACGATTGTGCAATTTGCATCATTCGTTAACAACTATGAACTAATTAATAATAAACTACGTACCTAGCTATACATACCTAACTACTTTTTGTCCTAATTTTATTTACTAGGGAGGCAGTCGGCCCCCCTTTAACCCGTTAAGAGGTCAAAAGTACACTCGCTTTTCTTCTTTTCCTTTCTGTTGGTCCTAGCCCAACAAAGAACACAGGTGAGAGCAAATGTCGTCCTCAGGAAGAAGAGACTACAATGTACCCGGGCTTCGTATAGAAAGAAGGCTTTGACTTAAGTCAAAGCCGAAAAGGAAAAAGACAAACTTTTAGTACACTCCTTTCAGGAGGGTGAAATAAGATTACAAAATTAACGATAATCTAATAAAAACATTTTCTTTCATAACTCCCTTAGTTTTGAGGGTTGAGATGTCGGGTTTTCAGTTTCAGAATCAGGAGAATACTGCCTTCCTGATAAACCTAAATTATATTTTAAACCAAAATTACTAAAAATGGTTAATTATTGCCCTATTAACACTAACTGACACCAATAAACATATATTAACAGCAGTTACACTCATCTTACGTACCTAACTAATTAAAAACTTCATTTTGACGAACCATCTTCCAATATGTGCTAGTAAAGCTTCGTAAAACCAACTTTCTTAATGAAAGGCCCTATTAATTGCTGTTATATTCGCGTGATACCTTATAGGAATACTTTTCTTAATTGGTCTGTTTGTTTTCAGATGATTTTCAACATATTTTCAGGCAAGCAGGGATCTTGTTCAAGACCCAGGAAGGGTAACGACCCCTCCGTTATAATAACGCCCATACTGGCCCGGGAAGGGTAACGACCCCTCCGTACTTAGCCTAAATAATCAACTACTTCTTAATTAATAATATTCCCTGCTATCCTATTCGATCTCAGATAACCTAATTGCGTTCTGGCGTCATTTCTGGCTCTATCCCTAGTAGAACCTATGTCCCTATTTTAGTTTTTGAGTTGACTGGCAATTCTGGTCAGTAACAGCTAAAAGCGACAGTTAATTGCTAATAATTCCGTGGACTTAACGAACAAGAGCATCTAGTTGGCCAAATGTTTCTGAAATTGATTAAACCAATTTTTTGACTATTTTTCTTTAATTTTAGTTTCAAATTTAACTTTTCCCATTACACATAGTTTAACCAGGGGGGGGGTTTGGGGGGTATATACTCTCCCAAATTTTCGACCCCCTTTGCCCCCCCAAGAATTTTCGACATCCCCAGCCCCCAACTTTCGGCTACCCCCACCCAACCCCCACGACCATTTTTGGAGCCAAAAAGTTAGCTAAATTTTGCCTAAAAAGGGTCATTGTAAACAAATTTTCTCATATTTTGACTGAAACTCGCTTTAAAACCGCGTATAAACGCCTAAAACCATCAAAACAATCCTTGTTTTCATGAATAAAGCGTTAAATACAAGAATTTTGCATTTTTAGGCCAGTTTTTGGATTTTCTGAGGTCCCAATTTGGGGGGGGGGGGGTAGGGGGGTGGGGAGGGGTGGGGTGGGTACCTCCCATTACATTTCGCGGGTCGACCACCAAATTTCCAGAGCTTACCCATTCCCCAACCTAAATTTCCGGTGAAACTATGTACACAGGGGGTAAACTGTAGCTTGGTACACCTATGGTGTTAAAGAGCTGGCTCCGGTTCCGCTCAATGTGTGATATCCAGTCCTAAGAAAAGAGAGGAGATGATTCTAGAGAATATGCGATGGGAGAGAGTTCTATTATCAACCTAGACGACCGTACTCAGTGACCTAATCAAAAGAAAGACCACCATACAAATTTACTTTTAAGTTATTGACACAGACTTTTAACGCCTTACAACTCAAGCAAAATTACGAGAGACGAGATACAAGATCACGAAGAAGATGGCTTCTCTTCTTGGTATTGCGTAACGGGGCCCCGCCAGAATAATCGAATGTTCCCACGTTTGGCGGAGGAGTAGAAAAGCATACCCCCTCGTCCTCCCCGTTTGGTGGGGGCTAGCAAAAAGAGCCCCCCTCCTCCAAACGGGGACCTCTTTTCTGCTACTCCCCCACCAAACGGAGGGAGGTATGCTTTGTCGATGAGAGCTACCCCCACCAAACGGGGGAACATTCGCGTATTCTGGTCGGAGCACCGTTACGCAATGCCAAGAAGAGGAGCCCTCTAGTGGCTTACTCTTCTTCTTATATATAGTGCAATTATGCAATCTTGCTGATATTGTGTAGGAAGAGGTGTAAAAAAAAATTTAGGGCAGCGGGGTGAACTGGCAGTTGTCGGCGGAGAAAACTAAACTTTATTCTAAAATGAGCACTAAATTTATTGAATTTCTGGAATAAAAGTTTAGTCCTGGCTTGACGTCTCTAACCGTCTAACTTTTCCTGGCCTTCTGGCTACAGCGACGGTGCTCAATCGAAATGTGAAAGATTTAATTCTGTATCGATTTGTGCCAATTCCATTTGCTCTCAGTAAAAAAGCAGCCAAAACTGTAGCCGTTGGCTCTATATAATTTAGGAACAAAATACTAAATAGTAAACGCTCAACGCTGTAAGTAAAGTAACCGATGAACTAACTGTTTTAAACAAAAATAGCTTTAGTGTTCACTTTCTTCTTTTTATCTTCAGTTAGTGTGCCCGCTGTTACAGATACACTAGTAGCTCCAACTGTAGTTTCTGTTCCATCTGAAATATAGCTTCTGTTGCTGGGCGTGCCAAACCTTTCCAGCTCCGTTGAATCTGCCTTCTTGCCCCGTCTCTTTCTTTTTCGGCTCTTTCCTGCCCCCTTTTTGGGGAGTCTCAGAGAAACAGTTCCTCCCATGAATTTATATTGGAGACTTCCGCCAAGTTTTTCGAAGTTATCACTGCTGGATCGAGCTGTTGAAACCAACACTTCTTTTCTTTGGTTTTGAACAGTTACCATTTCGTAATCAGGCACATTTTTCTTGGCTTCCAATGCAGTTGGAACAACTCGTTCGTAGTCATCAAACTCTGGTTTCCTTCCTTTTCGCGAAACTTCGGAATGAGAAGGTTTCTGCTTTGGAAACCCAACTGAACCACCCTTAGCCAACTGAGAAATTGTACTGACGTTTGGAAACAATTCTCCAATATCACTATTACTCCCGCCGGAATCCTTTTCATCGCATTCCAATTCTTTCATAAACGAAAAGTTTTGTAAGCGAGACAGCCTCTGCCCTAAAGTTTATAGAAACTGAATGAAAACATGTGTTACCATTTCCGTAAATGGCCAAGTTCGACCACTTACTGGCCAATATGTACTGCAATAATTACAGTTCCCCTTCACTGTATACATGTTTTGAAGTTAATAAAACCGTTAGCGAAACTTGTGATGTAGCTGATGCTGAGGAGTGAGGGCCCCCCCACCATCCTCACTGGCGGTCTAGGAAAGGCAGAAGAGAAAAATTTGGCAGATTAAGCAACTAGTGAGTTACCGCATATATGCTTGACAATAGCTCTGAGTGTGGAACCGTTGGATAATAGAAATGGAAAAAAATTTTAATTCTGAGCTATTGACTGAGGATTTTGTTATAGGCATTTATTTCCTTGGAGAAACAAACTATAAGTTTAAAATGAAAATGATATTTTTATCAATTATACCGATAATCCAGATATCACGTGCCAGCTGCCACTTATCGTCCGTTTCCAGCAGTTTTTGCCTAAACGCACTGCATAGCGCTGCCTGAATCTTTTCTTCGTCTATATCTACATGATTAACTTTTGACACGTCTACATCTCTTTTGACTACTCTGCACAAGCATAATTCTTGGAATGCATCAGCAAACGGTTGATAAAAGGTTGCTTTTATGGCATTCGGAAACGCAACTGTGCAATAGCGACCAGTTTTAACATAGGCGTGTTCCAGGGCCAAATTTCTGAATGAAGTCTTCATCTGTTCATTCATTAAGAATCTATCCATCAAAATTGTTACATATGCAGCCTCAGAACCAGTGCCTTTCTTGGTTGGAATAGATAACTAAACATCGTATTTTACTTTAGATTTTTAAAATTTAATTTAGACATAATAAAAAAATTGAAATACTAAAACAAGGTGTTTTCGTTATATATAGTGTTGTGTAGTCCAGAAGCCCACTTTATGAATTTTGTACTGGTGACGAGTTCTTGGAAAAACTCTTTGGGTGATAGGATCTGAGAGGACCAGCACCTCACTACTAGGACAATATGGGACACTGCTGACTTAACTTAACTTCAAAAGTGTTGTGCTGTATCTACAACGTGAGGCAGGACATGTAGGAGTATCATCACATGTGAGCTTGGAGGGGAGGTTAGGGGGAGATCCAGACCAGCACCTCACTACTCAAAGGATCGTTCACCGCCTCCCCAGAATCCGGATTTTTCCGCTTTTTGGCAAAAACCGGACTGCTTCTGGTTAAGTTCTGGTTTCTGGTTATCTTAAAATTTGCCTGAATGATATACATTGAGTATAGTCAGTCGCTGCCTATAAGTGGTTCAGCTTTGTTGATTCACAGTCCTCTTAAAGTTGGAAAATTCACTAGAAAGGGGCATACACGCAACGAAAACTTTTAGTGGAACGAAGCGATCGTGAACTGTGCTGAGGATAACGCCTTCAATAGGGAAAACCAGGTAAAGATTTGCTAAAATGCAAGCATTGAACTACATAATTAAAGCTTTCATAATTTCTGTAATTGCATACATTTATTAACTTTAGCTTATTGCAATTGACTAAAATGATAATTATAGAAAGACAACAATTAGGACGTTATATTTGAACGAATTGAATTTAGAAATCGCTACATAAATTCACGAACTTCTGAAGGTGTTTTAGCTGTTAGTGCAATGAAGTCCAAGGATGTGGATGTTCTGAGACCTTTCCTCCGGTCCTTTAATTCTTGCTCCAGTTGATCTGTGCGCAGAGCATCAAGCGATCTTTTAATCGCTGAAGGCGAAAAGCATCGGCCGCTTTCGCATTTAATGTGTTTGATTTTTGGCTTTGAATAGCAACGGGCGACAATCGTCTGCACCAACATAGGCACTATTACAACCAAAGGCATTGAGAGAAACGCAGAAATGCCGACACATTCCCATCGTAGAAAGTTGCAGTCTGAAACTATATAAACTTTTTGGAACGATTGGATTGCCACAGTGCCAAAAGAATTTCACTATGCATACTTTTTATAATATCATAACTAAATTATGCAGTACACACACTATATATCAAGTAATCTTCCCACCCATCTCATAAATTGGTGACGGCCGCACCGTCCAGGGACGGGGTTTAAACAGGAGTCGCTCACTTGCTTTCACCCTGGATCAGCTTGCAAAAAGGAACCTATGAAACCATTTTAGTGGGTTAGCTAAAAACTTTAAGCTTTAAAAGGAAGACAAGGATCCATTTATCTAAATACTAGAGTTGTTACTTTTCAAGCACTTACGTTCAACCATGACAGCAATTCTTGTCGATACGTCACACAATTTATACAACTGAACCAAAATACAGTATTGGATCAAAACATTAAGATATTTCATAGTCTGCCTTTCGATCAGGAGACATTAATTTAATTTTAAAATAGAAAATTGCTTCGTCCGAGGGAAATCGGAAATCAAGCACTTACGTTCAACCATGACAGCAATTCTTGTCGATACGTCACACAATTTATACAACTGAACCAAAATACAGTGTTGGATCAAAACATTAAGATATTTTATAGTCTGCCTTTGGATCAGGAGACATTAATTTAATTTTAAAATAAAAAATTGCTTCGTCCGAGGGAAATCGGTACGCGAATAGGATAATATCCACATCCAACCATATTTACCTGTATTTATTATATTATTGTATTGTATATATATATACACACACATATATATATATGTATATATATATATACATATATACACATTCATACATATATATAGGCAGTTTGTGGACCAAACAGTTCGGGCCGCATTAGGCAGTTTGGAGAACAAACATAGTTCGGGCCGCATTTTAGGCAATATGCGGGCTCGGGCCGCACCTTAGGCTTTTTTGCGGCCCTAAAATCTAATTCTAGTGTATTTTGAAAATCGAATTTTAGGCAGTTTGCGGCCCAAAGATGGTTTGAGCTGGCCAAATGTAAAACCGGTCGTTTTCAACCGTTGACTCTTAAGAAAATCCGGTGAAGAAAGGGAAAACTTGTGATTCGAAAACAGCGGGACTGTCGCTACTACTGAGCAGTGTTTGAGTACGGCCACTAGCCTGACCAGGGCCGTCAAACCGATGTCCAATTTTGGCCGATCGACCGACCGCCCGACGGGCTGCGGCCGGGTAGAAGGAACGAATTAGGTTACTCACTCCACCACATTTTCGTGCAGTTGATCTACGGCCGTTTGCACCAAATGTGATCGACTATTTGCTAAGCATTTGCTAATCCGCAGACCAAATGATCAGCTAAACAAGTGCTAATCTTGAGCATTTGCTTAGTAACAACTCCTTTGCACCACATCTGATTAGCAATTGATTAATAGATCATCAGTTTAGCAGTTGCTTAGCAAATGGTTAGAATTTCCAAGAAATGGTCAATGAAAATGTTGGATTTTTTGTATTTGAACCAATCGACTATGAAAATTTTATGCCATTATATCATGTGATTGCGAGAACTATTGCATCTGCTAATCACTTGCTTAACTTTTTCTCGGGAAATACATCAGTAGTCTTTAAATTTGATGCAAGAAATCCATTTTTGAATTGAATTGGTTGAATTAAACATGATCTGGGATGAGTACTGTTGTTGTCTTAACTGTAGTAGTACATGAAACTAACGTGTCGAATACTTCCAAATATTTAAGAATCTTAAAATTCTTTTGTCTCGTTAACCTTTACAATTTGGTTTCTTGCTATTAGCAGCAGCATGGGAAACACTAGGTATCTAGCAAACATTTTTGCTCTTACGGTTGACTGTAATAATTTCGAAAAATTAGCAGGAATTTCAGTTAATCCTCATCCAGAATAGGATTAAATATTTACTTCTTGAGCACTTGATTAGCATCTGTTTAGCAACTGAATCAGATTTGGTGCAAAGGAGTTTAGGATTAAGCACTTGCTAATAGTGTTTGAGGCCGGCTGGCTTCAGCCGGCCGGCGGCCGGCCGCCGGCCGACGACTTTTGCTCGCCGGCCAGCCGCCGGCTACCGGCCGGCGGCCGGTGAGGCCGGCCGGCTAACGGCCGACCGGCCGGCCGGCCGGCCGCCGGCTGGGATACAAATCACCAATCAGAAATTTACAAAATAGAGCAACAAATTTTAAAATGGACTCCAAATCTAGTTTTGCTAATATTTAATGTTATGCTGTGCTATTTTTGTAAGATAATATCCGAAAATAAATATCTTAGCAGTTATAATAACTGCACTGCAAACTGCTCTAGGCCGGCTGCCCGCCGGCTTACGGGCTCACCGGCCGCCGGCCGGCCGGGCGGCCCACCGGCCGGCCGGCCGATGGGTGCGCCCGGGCCAGCCGGCGAACGTCCGGCCGGCGGCCGGCCGGCAGCCGGCCGGTGAAACCCCGGCCGGCCTCAAACACTGCTTGCTAACCGTTGCTTAGCACGAGATTCGCTAATCACATTTGGTGCAAACCAGTGCTAGACGACAAATGTGTACAATCTCATTTCTAATTATTGCGGAAGGGACATTTGTTTCCTTTATGTAATTTGAAAAGGAATGTTCCTTGGACAGTGTTACAAAGAAAACAGTAAAAGTTATAGAATGGCACTCATTCTTACTTTAGTAGAATACATTTTTTATGAATAAAGCACTAGTTTAAAAACGCAAATAAACATTGCCAGGCCGTTAATTGTCAGCTTTCGTCCGCCATCGTCCAGATGGTCAGTCTACACAGATGTTCCCGCCGTCGGCCTGACTTTGCCGGCCGTTCTCAAACACTACTACTGAGTCTGTAATCAGTCGGCTCTGAAGTTTCGCACAAACAGTTGGAGTGCGTTAACTAACACATCACGTTTATTGGTCCTGAATCTATAGAGCTTGCCTAGTACTGTTGCTGCCGGTGTCGCATGCCAAAATTTCCCCCATGCTAAATTTTCCTCAGGGGGAAATTCTAGCATGCCAAAATTTCCCCCTCTGTTGTTAGCCTAAAAGGGGAAATTCTAGCATGCCAGAACGTTCCCTTTAATATTTGGCATGCCGACATTTTCACTTTATCATTTTAGCGATATGCTTGTAATGTAGAAGTAATACAGATTAATCCTTACCTCCTTCCGTTTAAAAAACTTCCATGCAACCAGTTTTTTCACAGCGCTGGTATTTGGAAGTATAGGTGTAGCAAGCTATTATTTAACGTGTTAACTTTCCAACTTTAGCTACATATGTCACTTTTTATTAAAAATAAGCAAAAAAGGGGCAAGTATTAAGGTTAATGAACTTTCTTATTAATGGTATTGTATGCCTCGGTTTAATACGGAACTCTGATTCTTGCGCTAGTTTTTCAAAAATCGCGGACAAAACAATTGGGACTTCTTTTATTTCCCCTTAGGTTCAGCGATCGATCAGAAATGTATTCAAACGCATCCATACCAAATTGGAACTAGATCGGTTTAAGTTTTGCAAAAATTACGCAAAGATGTGCCCCTGCCTTAGTAGCGCCAGTAGCGCCGAACTAAGAATAATAATAAATTTAGGGTTGTATCCGATTTTGTTCTCCCTTTATTACAAAATAACATTCGGTGCAACGTATTCTGATCCTATGTATTCCTATTGTAATTGTAACTGTGTTCCAACTGGTACTCTCTGCACTAGGGTTGTTAATTTACATGTAAAAAAGCAATTGATTTTTTACACCTGTTTTTAACAGTGCAAAACAGTGTTACCTAAAAAATATAAAACAGTGTAGTAAAACAATTCGAAAAGAGTTGTGTCAAAAGTGTTAAAAATATGTAAAAAAATCCTGTGTTAAAAAGTGTAAAAAAACCTGTTAAAAAGTCCAAAATTTAGCTAGGTACTGTTAATTGTCACCGTACAGTTTTCCCCCGGTGTAAAATTTTCCCCCGGAAAAACTACACCGGTGTGGATTTTCCCCCCGAAAAAATTACACCGGTGTGAATTTTCCGTGGGGAAATTTTGCACCAATGCAAGAAATAATGCAGATTTCAGTCAATAAATTGAGTTTCACTCATAATCAAAGCAATTAATTATACCAAGAGTGCATAATTGCACTATATATTAGAAGAAGAGTAAGCCACTAGAGGGCTTCTCTTCTTGGCATTGCGTAACGGTGCTCCGACCAGAATACGCGAATGTTCCCCCGTTTGGTGGGGGGATCGACAAGCATACCCCCTCCCCGTTTGGTGGGGGGGGTATGCAAAAGGGATCCCCGCTTGGTGGGGGGGTATGCAAAAGGGGTCCCCGTTTGGTGGGGGGGGTAGGCAGAAGGGGTCCCCGTTTGGGGGGGGGTCGCCAAGTCAGGCTGAAATTGGCTGAATCTGATTGGCTGTTGGCGACCCCCCCCCCCAACCGGGGACCTCTTTCCCCCACCCCCCCACCAAACGGGGACCCCTTTCGCATACCCCCCCCCCCACCAAACGGGGACCTCTTTTGCATACCCCCCCACAGAGTTGTATGCGGGCCGCGGGTACCCGCGGGGCGGGGCGGGGCGGGCCGAATTTTACTACCCGCGCGGGCCGATGCGGGCCGATTTTGGGCTACTTTCATGGGGATAATTTTGCTTTCTAGAGATTTCATACATGCCAAATTATATAAAAAAGAAGGTAATATTTCAGATTTTTAAACACTATTTGACTTCGTTATGCCATTCGACACCTTCAGCATGTACTATATTACTCAGTTTGCATAATCAATCAGCGTATTGAGTAATAACCTGTAGAGTAAACATACAAAACCAGTGAAAACTACAGGTTTTATTTGTATTGAGTATATACAAGTCTAGCTTGTAATCCATTAGACCAAAGTATCTTCTGTGAAAAATATCAACGATGTCCTGCTGAAATAAGTCGAAACGTATTTATCATCTACGAAAGTCAATCCTGTGGTTTCTACTGGAACCTTTGTGAGTGTTTAGCACTGAAAGTCGGGGTAGCATATTTGCCGAAATATTATTTTTAAAAGCTTCAACGCCTATTTTCATTGGCGCAGAAACCGAATTTTTAATTTAATTTCGGATATTCGTGCTTTTGCACATAAATAAATATAAATCCATGATAACTTCTTACTGAAGACTTTAATTCATTTAACTCTCATTCATAACTTCTTACTGAAGACTAGTTCATTTAAGGTCAATGACAGTCGAATGAAGTTCCACAGCATAGGGCGTTATGGAGAAAATTGCCTGCGATTGCTGCGGCGTCGCAGCTTTGGCGCTTTCAATACCAATTTTTATTTTCCTACAATTAATAGCTGGTTAATTAAGCTCGTCAAGTGCTGAACGAACTCGCTGTCAGGGATAAATGCGTCAAACCTTTGCGTAAAAATAAACAAAATCCCTGCCCAAAAAATTTTTCATGGTGTACCCTTTTAATTAACACGTTCACTACTAATACCATTTTTGGTTAGTTACTTCATAAACTAATACTGTTTTAATACTATATACACACTCACAAACAAAAATATAAATAATACAGGAATAATTCCTCCTCCTGTACACAGTAAAAGCCGCATGAATATTTTTGCTTTGCACACTAAAAACTTTTTCTCTGTAAACTACATGCTAAAGCTACCTTAACCCAAGGGTGGGTCAGTAGTTTGCCAGTAGGAATCGGACTGACCCACCAATGGCTCAGTAGTACTGAACGTGTTAAAGGGAAGATAGGCTTTTATTACCACTTTAAGAACAGTAATTTAATAGACAACAAAGTTCAAATTAAACGGACAGAAAAATTTGCCGGATCCGGAAGTATCTTTCAAAATACAACAGTTTTGGTGCTCAGGTACTACATAGGTAGCAATTTGTATGTGCGGGTACCTGCGGGCCGGTTTACGCGTGTGCGGGCCGCGGGCCGGAGTGTTGCGGGCCGCGGTCATGAGGTGCGGGCTGCGGGCCGGGCGCGGGCCGCAAAAATCGGCCCGCATACAACTCTGCCCCCCCACCAAACGGGGACCCTTTTTCAAATAGAACAAAAACTACCGTAATCCTCTGCTATACCCCCCCCCCCCACCAAACGGGGAGGGGGTCTCTGCAATCTGATTGGCTGCTGGCTACCCCCCACCAAACGGGGACCTCTTTTCTGCTACCCCCCCACCAAACGGAGGGGGGGGGGTATGCTTTGTCGAAGAGAGCTCCCCCCCCCACCTAACGGGGGAACATTCGCGTATTGTGGTCGGAGCACCATTACGCAATTCCAAGAAGAGGAGCCCTCTAGTGGCTTACTCTTCTTCTTATATATAGTGCAATTATGCACTCTTGATTATACTTTGAAGATGGAATATGATTACCATAATCGGCCAAAATAATTATTTGTTATAATTATGTTATAGTTCGTCTGAGATACAAAATTAAATCTAAATTTATAATAAATAAAATTTCTTGAATAATCAGAAATTTTGTAGGATTAACTAAAATCATTGTTTTTATTCAACTGCTTTTTTCGCATTTCACATATCTTAATTCAGAAAAAGTTTTAATAAATATATATCACCTCTAATTTTTCTTAGGTTTTTAATATCTTATGATTTTATATCAAAGTAAAAATATGCATAAATTAAAGCATGGACACTTTTATCTCGGAGCCAGAACCGAAGCAGGAAAAGGTAAGGTACTCAATTGAAAATTTATTTTTTGTTTATTTCATAGAAATGATATGCAGCAATCAATGCATTCAATAAAGGCTAATAAAGAATTTAAGTTCAATTAAATCAGTGCTAATTTCTAAGCTTATTAGGTTTCTGATATCTTATTTCTAAGTAAAAAATAAAAAACTAAAAACATGATTGAATTTTTGGAAATTTTAGTCTCAACCACAGGTCAATCGTTTCCTACGGAAAATTTGCAAGGAAAGCCTTAAGTTCAAGTTAACGTGGAAAATTTAGATTATTTCAATTAAATAAAATTTCAATTTTCAAACTGGAAATTTTATTCCAATTTAATTCAACAAAATTTTAAAAATTTAAAAATAAATTACCTTTGTTCTACTTAAAGATTTGAGCTCGGTCATTAAATCTCCAATATTTAAAGTTATTTATTTATGCTTATAAATGAAAACATAAAATATTAAAAGCCTAAGATTAGAAGTTATCAGCTCACTGGCGGATCCAGGATTTGGTGACGAGGGTCAGGGGGCGGTAAAATTTTTTCACCGGGGGGGGTGGGCGAAGCACCCCAGAAGTTGAAGAAAGTTTTTGTTTTTGCTATAAAATTGGTCTTCGGATCTTTAATTCTTTTCATACAGAACTGAGAAAATTTTTTAAAATTCTTGACATTTTTAGGCAAAAATGGTAATTTTCTCCGAAAAATCGGACGCATTTCAAGCTTTTTCTTCATAAATGCAATAAATATGCGGTTAAAAAGAATAAAATTCGCGCCGAAGGCGCGAAATTTTTTGGTTTTTTGCCCTTTTTCCTCTCTCACTCCTTAATTTTTTCTACCTTCGAATCACGACGGGGGGCCGCCCCCCCCCTGGATCCGCCCCTGTATCAGCTATCAACGAATTATTTCCTTATTAAGGTTTATTAAATGCATTTAATAAATAATCATTTTGGCGGATTACGCTAATCGTATTTCATCTTCAAAGCATAATTAGTTGCTTCTATTACTCAACTTAAACTGAAATTTGCATTATTTCTTGCATTGGTGCAAAATTTCCCCCCGGAAAATTCACACCGGTGTAATTTTTCCGGGGGGGGGAATCCACACCGGGGTAGTTTTTCCGGGGGGAAAATTTTTAAGGGGGAAAAATCACACCGTGACATTAATAACTGTTAAGTTTTTTTTACATTTTTACAGTTACAACCCTACTCTACACCGATATCATTCTGAATATAAAAATAAAGCTGGCTTAATTTAGTTCTTATTTGGTGCAATGTCTTAATTTAATATACTTATGGTTTAATCTATTTGCACAAAATATGTGTACTCAACCTTAAAAGTTTAGTTTCATTGAGAACTTATATCGGTTAAAACTAATCTTATCTATTAATTTGTTGGCTCTAGAAAAATAAAAAAGCAAATTACAAGCTCCAATCCAACTACAAAACCTGTTTTATCAAAGTTAAAGAATTTCTTAAACCTGTGTAAAATTCAGCTAGAAAATCTAAGTCCTGCTTTCGCCTCTGCTTCACTCACGCCCTTTTTGAAATATTTAAATGCGTAAATTCTAAAACAAAATTGGAAACCTATATTGATATATGTAGTCCACTCAAAACTGTTAGAAACATTATGTGAATGTTAAAATTTTAAATGCCTAAGGGGGAAAAGATTACATGCTGACGTCATCATGCTAGTTTCCCCCTTACACGTAGTAAATTTTAATACATATGCGTATTTATATGCATTATTAGCTAGGGGGGAAAATCTAGCATGGGGGAAAAAGTAGCATACGACACCGGCAGGCCTTACTTCTCGACTTCTGGACACACCCGGCTGGCCGGCCGGTCAACAACACTACTACTACCTAGCGGCTCTGACTTGTACTACTGCTACATGAACAGTTAACAAAGAAAGTGATTTTAATGAATAATAAACGAAAATATGTAAAGCAATACTGAATATACAGAAGAACAAACAAAAAGCAAACAGAGTAGACAAGCGCATATTTTCTGTGCCAGCCGGTCAACAACACTACTACTACCTAGCGGCTCTGACTTGTACTACTGCTACATGAACAGTTAACAAAGAAAGTGATTTTAATGAATAATAAACGAAAATATGTAAAGCAATACTGAATATACAGAAGAACAAACAAAAAGCAAACAGAGTAGACAAGCGCATATTTTCCGTTTTATTACACAGCATCTTCTGGTTTTTCATGGCTTCCGGATTTCGTTTCCATGAAGTTGAGTGAGGCTACGCAAGCATAACACAAGTCACAACCACAACCGCACCAACACAGAACCAAAAGTTTATAATACCAAGAGTAAGACACTCAGCTCTTCCCAACAGAATAAGCTTGCAAGATGCTCGAAACATTAAGGCCGAAATCTCGTGGGGGATTCTCAGCGTGTAAGCATACAACCAAGAGTCCATGATTTTCTTCTATATATAAGAAGAAGAGTAAGCCAATGCCAATAGAGGGCTCCTCTTCTTGGCATTGCGTAACGGTGCTCCGACCACAATACACCAATGTTCCCCCGATTGGTGGGGGGTAGCTCTCTTCGACAAAGCATCCCCCCCTCCGTTTGGTGGGGGGTAGCAGAAAAGAGGTCCCCGTATGGTGGGGGTAGCCAACAGTCACTCAGATTGCAGAGACCCCCTCCCCGTTTGGGGGGGGGGGTCGCCAACAGCCAATCAGATTCAGCCAATCTTAGTCTGACTTGGCGACCCCCCCCCAAAGGGGGGCCCCTTTTCTGCCTAACCCCCCCCCCCCCCCCCACCAAACGGGGACCCCTTTTGCATACCCCCCCTACCAAACGGGGACCTGTTTTTGCTATCCCCCCCCCCCACCAAACGGGGAGGGGGTATGCTTGACGACCCCTCCCCCACCAAATGGAGGAACATTCGCGTATTGTGGTCAGAGCACCGTTACGCAATGCCAAGAAGAGAAGCCCTGTAGTGGCTTACTCTTCTATAATATAATGGAATTAATTATGGACTCTTGATACAACGCTGACATTTTTTAAAAACGGGTGTTTTCGACAAATTAAATACTATAACTTGAGCTAGGAAAATCGTACAGCAATAATTTTTATATCATTATATTGCGTAGAACGAGATCTTTTTAACGATATAAAAATTATATAGTTCGGTTTAGGCAATCCCTCATAAGTTAAGCAACAACGTAAGGCATTTCTAAGAAATGATGAAATTCCCAGAATTTTCGTGGCAAGGATGCCTTATTGCCGGTTTTGGTAAGAGATTACCTAAACCGAACTATATAATTTTTATATATTTATATAATATATACTATATAAAAAGATTCGTTCTACGCAACATAATGATGCAAAAATTATTGCTGTACGATTTTCCTAGCTCAAGTTATAGTATTTAATTTGTCGAAAACGCCCCTTAAAAAATGTTAGCGTTGTATATTTACATGCTCAGAAGCCCTCCCGAGACTTCGGCCTTAATGTTTCGAGCATCTCGCAAGCTTATTTTATTAGGAAGAGCTGAGTGTCTTACTCTCGGTATTATAAACTCTTGACAGAACTAAGTATATACACATGTTCTCCTGAAAACCAAATAGTGACAATACGGACAGACCAAACCAAAAACGCAATTTAAATATATAGCAGAGCAATTTAAACCATGCACGTCAGACCGGGTCATTGGGCGCATTACACAAGTAGAAACATTCGCAAAAGAAACAAAACTGTGGACGTTATAACAAGAGTGTACAGGAGGAAGCTTCAAAAGGTAGAAGGTCTAGTTATACTTACCACTGTTAAACACGAAAGATTAAAATTGCTACGGATCAGATGCAAACCGTAATCGTTTCCAGTTTTGTTGCAAGCAAAAATCGGAGGTGCATAACAACATGGACCCACTTAACTATAGCTTAACAGAGAGGTTTAAAGAACCATTCAACACGGACACGCTACAGATAATGGTGTCCGCAGGGACAAGGGGTAAACAAGCAATTGACAAGGGAAACGTTTTGGAAAAGGGTTACAAAGTGCAGAAAAAAATCTGAGGGGGCGTTCACAATTCTCCCAGCAACTCTCCGATTACGCCAAATAAATGTTTAACTACAAATATATATGAATATACATTAGTACACACATTATTTGCTGACAATACAGGTTCTCTGTGGCTGGGACGCACAACAACTCACAAATGACGCTAACAATAATTAAGCAGACTTAAAATTGGGAAAAAATAATGAGACGCTGCTTAAGCAATGACGCTTTTTACAGAATAAATAAAGTCTATTATTTTCAAAATATCAGTGAACAATTTACTAAAGCAGCTCCCAACAGCTGAATCTATCGCCCTGTCTTATGCCAGTTTGCCATTATTGAAGTTAAAACAGGACAAAGTTGCACGTTCGGATAACAGCGACAATTTTGGTCCGTAGACAATAAAATTCTATGAACTCGCTATGAAACTGACAAGGAAATTCTAGACACTGGAAATGAGCCCTGGACAAAAGATACAAAGGACACATCAGGCTCTTCCAGTCAGCTCGTGCTGCTTGCTGTGTTTATTAATGATAGAATAACACAAATGTTTATCTATGAGAGAGAGATACAGTCAAAACAGCTACCAGTCCACGGATCCCAGAGGATACAATGAAATTCAAATAAGATGATAATCAAAACGTAGACACCCAGAGTCCGACCAACCTTATTCTTGCTGCTTGCTGTGTTTATTAATGATAGAATAACACAAATGTGTATCTATGAGAGAGAGATACAGTCAAAACAGCTACCAGTCCACGGATCCCAGAGGATACAATGAAATTCAAATAAGATGATAATCAAAACGTAGACACCCAGAGTCCGACCAACCTTATTCCGCTACCGGGTTCGAGGCTCCACGGTGGGCCTCTTCTTCTGGCGATCCTTCACACGCTGCAATCGTTCCTGGGAGGTCAAATTCCGGGGGATCCAAGTTCGGTTGAATAAGCAAATGGGAAAATTGGGGTCTCTGGGAGGGTAGGAATCCGGGGGACTGGGGGGCCGGGAGGGCTCAAAATTGGGATTGTTACCACTGTTGCTGTTGTTGTTGTCGACTACTCAGACTTTGACTACCCTTTGACTACTCCTTCCTTTGACTACTACTTTGAACGACTACCCAATGCTTTCTAAAGCATAGGTAGGTAGGCGAATGAGCACAGAAACAGGTTTGGGCATGCCTCAACGGGAAATCAGAAGCGCAAAGTTTTGCCATCTTTGGACCAAAATCAGAACATATGATTTGAGATTTGCGGGTGCATGGGTGCGTATACAGAAATTTGTTAAGTTACAGAATTGCATATGGTGCCACTAGATGCATAATTGTGGGAGAGGGGTAGCCGCCGCGAACACACACACAGCCGAGCTGACGGCAACGAGCACGACGCTTGTCACACACTATTATAAAGTACACATGTTGCATGTACCAAATTCGAAACAAGTACAATAATTACCATTATTTACAACGATGACAGCTCAATTGACTAATGGCGAAAGCAAGATTCTGCGCACAAGTCGTCCACAGACTGTCTTTTGGCACTATGCGAAAGAAAGCTAAACATCCATCCTCCCTCATGAATTGAAATTACTGTTTCTCCTTTCGACGAAAAGTTAGATTGGGTATATACGCACGTAAAAATAGTTGGATTCTAAAATGAAATGTCCAAATGCTATCAGTTTTTTAAAAGACGACTGTAGGGTAATACTGAGGATGATTTCAGATTAGGAGCAGAAAAATCGTCATTATTTCCCTTCAAAATCCAATTTCGATGAAAAACCAACGAGAAAAGATTTTTGCCAGTACGGTCTTTACGGTTTTTGGCTTCCAATACAATGTCACTACCGTCAAATTAAAACACAGAAGGCATTCTCGAAATATGAGGCAACTCTTCTCATCATAAAAATTTAACAAATCTGCGATAGATCCGTCAACAGGATCGATTTCCGACCAACTTTTTGACAATGACAGCAATTCTCCGGAACAATGTTCCCCCGACTCCGCTCAAAGGGCAACCGAGGAGCAATTTGTGTCAGTCTCACCTGCACCAGTTTAGTTAAAACTTTTGGCTAAGTATGAATCAATTTAAATAGCATCGACACATGCGCAGAATTACAACTATTCACACTAGCAGAGAACGTACGAAAACGAGAACTACAAATTTATACACCAATTAAGCAAAACCAGAAACACAAACATGAAAACTGACACACGCAAACATGTGCAGCTTGAGTTTTTAGAATTGCTTTAGTACGTAAGGCGTAAGTAAGTCTAATTCCTTGCATGTATGAAAAGCCGGAACATAATTAATGTTGATACGTAATGAATAAACTTAAAAAGTGTCGAACTACCCATTAGGTGATAAGTAGGGTTGTTCCGATAAGAAATTGACCGGGCCGGCCCGGGCCTACACTATCAGCCGGGCCTGGCCCCGGCCCGGAGCCCGCTACCAGGCCAGGCCCAAAGAGCTCGGCAGGCCCCGCCTCTGAAATCGGGCCCGGTTTTCAGCCAGAGTCCGGGCCGGGCCCAACCAAAATTTTCCGGGCCCGGACCTAAACCGGGCCGGCCCGGGTCCGGCCCATGGCCAGGAGCCCGCTACACGGCCCGGGGACAACCCTAGCGATAAGTACCTATTGGCTACCACGTCCAGTTACCGTCCAGTCCAGCTCCTCAGACAACTGTTTTCGTCAAACTAGAACTTTTGAGAGATATGGATATGTTCTTAAAAATGTAAAGCAGTTTAAGCAAAATGATCGCTAACGATTGTGTGCATTTTAGACAGCACGTCTTTCTATAACGTTACTTATATCCGTCTTAGCTCAGTACTTCCATCAAAATTCTGCTTTAAATACTCTAAATTTTTTTACAGTTTTGCTTTTGGAATAAAGGCACGATAGCATAATATGTATATACATTTTATATTCACATAAACAACAAAGTAGGTTACCCGTTCTGACTATCAAAACATTTATATACTATAGGTTTGCACTTATTAGTATGAATGAATGAGAGGGCACAAGGATGACACAAACCAATGTTTACGACTTGGTCGTCTCCAGTCGGCGCTGGATCTGCTTAACCTGATCCAGCAGTCCACTTAGTCGATTGTGAAGTTTGTCAGCAGCCTCCTCAAAGGAAGCATCCTGACTGGAATAGGACTCAAATTCCGGACCAAGGCTCAGATTTCGTCCAAGACCAGAGTTATTGACAGCACCTGATACAGTGGAACTCGCATTAGGTAGGACGGACGATGCAGAAGAATCAGAATCAAGCTTTCTACTCAGCTGCTTTTTTGGGACACGTGGGGTCGAGGTCAAATAGGGACTGGGAAATGATCTGGCGGGAGCTGAGTTCTTAGCCAGGGGCGAGCCGATAATTGACTGATTTCGAGCAACAAGAGGAGACAGTCCATTCTCAGACAGACGGGATAGATTTCTGCTGGCCAGAGGTGACCGACCAGCAGCCCGAAAAACGAAAATTGTTCCCTGACTAAGGACATCCTTGGCACGAGCTAAAGCATCACATTTGTTACCCTCCTTGCAAGACATAAAGGGAGAGGGCGGCACAGCTACCTCTTCTCTAACGGACGATTGAGTCTTTTGAGGAGACTGCACTATAGTCTCTTTATGGTGACTGTTCTGTTGTCCTTGATTCTCTAGTTCACCATCATTCTGATCATCAGTTGGAGTTTCTACTCTTTCAACGGAAACCGTTTCACCACCACTACTGTCTGGCACATCTGGAATTTCAAAGCTGTTTCGCTGCTCTTCCTGAAATACATTGTCAGACGACGGGCGGCAAGGTTCCGTTGAAGGTTGGTCGTTCGCGGGGACAATCTCCGGCTGCTCATCCGGTGATGTAGTAGTGGATCTTCGTGTGCTTGCAGCAAAACGTGTAGGCTTTCGGTTATACCGACCCCCGGGGATATCCACGTTGCTCTTCCCAGTAGTCGCTTCCGCAGACCCACCTCTTCCGATAATTCGCAACTTCCTTCGTCCCGTGGCTAGACTGGCATCCGCGGCCGCCTGTTGTCGTTCCTGTTCCATCTTTTTCTGCTTCTCCCGTTCCTGGGCAAAAGTTGTCAGAAGTGATTGCTGATCTTGCTCAGACATCAGCATTTCTTCCAACAACTGCTCCTCCATATTTTCGGGACCCGGCACGGAACGGTGCTTGCTGACAGGAGATTCATTGGAATTTTGGTTCTTCAGGACACCACTGTCTGTTTCTGCCTTCAAATTTTCATCATCATCGTCATCACCCAAAATTTCTTCCTCAGACAGCTCCCGTTGCACTTCCACAGGGACGGAATTGTCGTCCTTAGTCGAATCATCACAAACGTGCACCGATGAATCATTCACAGCTTCGGATAGAGTTGGTTCTATCTCCTTACTCTCATCACCGTCATCATCATCCCCATCGACACTATCGATAACAGTATATTCGTTATCTTCAGCTTCATCAATGGCATCCAAAAGGCGACTCATCGTATCCGTGGCGTCCATCTCTAAAATCTCCAGATCCTCATCCTCCCCAGCGACAGATTTCACCACAGAATCCACCAGTTTACAGAGAACACTGGATATGTCCAAATCGACCGACAGCAGGGTACCAATCGAAATGGAAGGCTGATGCTCCATTCGTTCGCCCATCAACTGACTGACCAGCTTAAATGTGGAGGTATTCAGACGCTCCACGGTCGTGGTTGACTGTTCCATTCCAATCTCCTCAAACGCGTCCTCACCAACCAGGTCAGCCGTCTCTGAAGCGGCAGTCGCAGCAGACGTAGACGCCTTCTTGTCCGCATCGTCCGAAGGGCCGTCCTCAGCACCACCAGTACTGGCACCACCAGACTCCTTTTTGCCATCACTGCTGGCATCAGTGCCGCTGGTCTTCTTTCGCTTGGCGTCCCCACCGGTAGAGGAGATGCGCCGTTTCTGGGGTCGATGACCGGGCGGTTCATAGTCAGGCGGCGGCTCTTCAGGATACAGATTGCAGACGGTGCAAAATTTATTGTTGGGCAAACCGCCGGGCGTTGACGTGCCCTTTCCTAGAGGCATCACCTCATCCCAGTCACCAAACCGACAGTCCACATCCTCTGTATACAAAACTTCGATCCAAATATTGTTATTGATCATATAATCAGCACCCATCTCTGCTCGCCGATTGGGCCGCAAACACATGAACACGTTGTCATAGATATTCAGTTCAATCAAATGCAGTTCGCAGAATCTATCAGTCACCGAATTTCGTCTGGTTATAACCAGGGTAATATAGTGAATGGCGTAGGTACAGTAAAAGTCAGTGAAGTATAGACGGCAACTTTCATTGAAGAGATGATAAGCAGGAATCACAAAACGATGACTTCCATAAATGGAGGACGTTGGTAGACGACCCTGCTTCAGACGACAAGAAAAGAATAATCCTGGGATTTCATCTAAAATTAAACAAAGGAAATATAATTAAGTCATAGTACAGGAAATCCTCATGAAATTAATAAGGCTAATTACGTAAGATGAAAAAGTAGGAAACACAATGCCGACGGAACTAAAGTTTGAAACAAAACAAGTTTTAAAAACAAATCGTGCAGCTACATATTTTTTCTGTCGAGAAGACAGTGAAATTTTTTGCAGAGCAATATTATAGGGGGCGCGATAGCGCTCCCCCTATAATATGGGTGTAAAAGGCTCAGTACGGCCCTTAGAGACCCGTTCGAGCACCGTGCCAGCTAAATACTCAACCAAACTAGACAAATTTGGTATCGTTGGAATCAGCACGACGAGTACAACAAGTATCAGAAAAGTTTTGGTCAAAATTTTCAACTTTGAAAATTTTCGCTTCCGGACAAGTTAGGTCCGTTTGTTTTTTTTTCGTGTAAGTCACGCTTGGGGAAGCCATTTTAGACTAACTCACAAACTGAACGATGTGGGCATTTTCAGCCGGTGAAGTTTGGTTTTTCTGAGAGTAGTATTTGTGTTAACGTACCTTTTGGACAATTTTCCGCTGCCCGGCCCGGCCGGCCACCTGCGCGGCCGGCCAAAGGTGGCCTGACCGCTAAGAGGGCCAAAAAAGGCCAATTTTGTGTCACGGCTACAGGGCTCACGGAACAAGCTAGAGAGACGCGGCTTGTTGCATAAGAAACTTCGGGATGGGTAGCGTGTCATAACGAGGGCGATTTTCGATATCTGGCAAGGATCGTTCAGGCGGCCGGCCCAAAGTTGGTCCGGCCAAATGGCCATTTTGGAAAAATTTCTAAGTCCCAACTCCACAGAAAATAGTCAAAAATATGCCACCTGTGCGGCCGGCCAAAGGTGGCCTGACCGCTAAGAGGGCCAAAAAAGGCCAATTTGGTGTCACGCCCACAGGGCCCAGGGAACAAGCTAGAGACACGCGGTTTGTTGCATGAACAAGTACGGAGGGGATACTAGTGCATAACGTTGGCCGATTTTTGATTTAGGTCCTGGACCGTTCAGGCGGGCGGCCCAAAGGAAGTCGGTCCAAATGGCCATTTTCGGAAAAGTTTCTAAGTCCCAACTCCACAGAAAATAGTCAAAAATATGCCTAAATATGCTGTTTTGAGCCATGTAGTGGGACGCATTTAAGGGTTGTCGGGGTCGCTGAACACGATGAGCATAGTCGCAGCGCTGTGCGGTGCTGCTACCGTGCTGTACTGTTATGCAGCAACCATAGCACGCTGTCTGTAGACTTACTGTAAACGGCTAAACATATGAAAGTTGGTGATAATTGTGTCTGTAGTAAGGGGGAACTGTAGCTATGTTAGTTGGTGCACTCTCTAGCTTCCACCGTGCTGTGTGTGCTGCCCCAAACACAGCACCGTCGATAACAAGTTATTCATTTGTCACTGGCATTTGAAATTCGGCATACAGATAGTTTAGGACATGACAAACTATTATAGATAGGTTTCGTATACTTATTACGATGTTACTACATGGTTGCGCTGCAGTAGAGTGCTGCAGAAGTACAGCACGGCCTATAACTAACTACAGATAACTTGCAATCGTCTGAAATTCTGCAGGCACGTGCAGAATAGCATTGGAAATCATGCCGTATAAGTATCCTTTTTTGGCAGTGACGTTTGTGTCTAGTTGCGCTGCAGTAGAGTGCTGCGGAAGTACAGCACGGCCTATAACTAGCTACACAAAAATTGCAATCGTCTGAAATTCTGCAGACACGTGCAGAATAGCATTGGAAATGATGCCGTATAAGTCTCCTTTCTTGGCAGTGACGTTTGCGTCTAGTTGCGCTGCAGTAGAGTGCTGCGGAAGTACAGCACGGCCTATAACTAGCTACACAAAAGTTGCAATCGTCTGAAATTCTGCAGACACGTGCAGAATAGGTTTACAAATCATGCCGAATAAGTCTACTACTTTGGCAGTGACGCTTGCGTCTGGTTGCGCTGCAGTAGAGTGCTGCAGAAGTACAGCATGGCTTATAACAAACTACAGATAACTTTCTGCAACTTTCTAAAATATTCGTATTTGTAGTAGATGAGGGTTTTTCTGCCAAAATCAAGAAAAATGGAGAAATTGGTACTTTTCAAGCTTCTTTGTTCTATGGCTTGGTTGACTGTTACATAATTATTGGGGGGGAATTTTTAAAGTTTCTTTCATAAAGCTTTAGCATTTTGCTTAAGGTTTACTGAGAACCTTAAAAATGAAATAGGACAAGAATAAAAATGCTCCGACGGAGCATGAAAAATGCAATATGGGTGACACTGGGTTTTAAGCGGACAGAGGACTAGGTTTTAAAACGTTAATATGGGAGGGGCAGGTTGTAAATACCAGGAGGACTAGGTTAAAAGCGCACTAATATGGACCAGCTTCGCGGAACAACCCATATTCGCGGGTACGCATGCTCCACTCCGCATTTGACCATTATTGTCTTAAGTTCTAAATTCGTCAGCTTTCCAGGCGAGCTTGCTGATTTTGAAATATTATGCTTTATATACTTCAAGCGCTTTACACTGAACTGCCAGAGCGGGATTTGTGACACCAATTTTTACTGCATATGTGGTATTAAGTGTTGGATTATATGCATTAATTAAATTAATTAAATTAAGTTGGGTTGTAAGTTGTATTAATTATGTAATTATTAAGTACAAGAACCAAAAATGCTCCTTCGTCGCATGTAAAATACATATGAGTACTCTCAGGCAGGTTGTACAAACTCGGAAACTAGCCTGTAAAATGCATATGAGTGGCGTTGAGGTTGTAAATTAAGGAAAACAAGTTGCAACGGCTTAACATATGAGCCTGTCCTACAACGAGGCTCATATTGGCGTCACAGTGCATTCCACATTAAAGCCTCATTAATGAACCTCAGCTTCTTTCAGGCCACAATGTTAACATATTATTTCTATTCATTCGTTTTTTCTTTAATATGATGGCCTGATGATCTTTAAGAAGACTGCACTGTGACGCCAATATGAGCCTCGTTGTAGGACAGGCTCATATGTTAAGCCGTTGCAACTTGTTTTCCTTAATTTACAACCTCAACGCCACTCATATGCATTTTACAGGCTAGTTTCCGAGTTTGTACAACCTGCCTGAGAGTACTCATATGTATTTTACATGCGACGAAGGAGCATTTTTGGTTCTTGTTTTCCATTCTTTTACATATGTATGCGCAAAAAAGAACCAACATAATATATTTCCGAACACCACGCGCAAGCAGATACTATTTTGACACTTTTGGAAAATTTCATATTTGACTCAAAATCGCTTGTCCCCACACCCCACCCCACCACAGCACTCTACAGCCACTTTGAGCATGCAATTCTGACAAAAGTTGCTCTGCTCGCTTAGGGCTTTCATTTGGTACCAAATTTGACCACTTTTGAAACATTTCATTTTTGACCGAAAATCGCCTAAGTGCCCAACCAACCCCACCACAGCACTCTACAGCCACTTTGAGCATGCAATTCTATGACAAAAGTTGCTCTGCTCGCTTAGGGCTTTCATTTGGTACCAAATTTGACCACTTTTGAAAAATTTCATTTTTGACCGAAAATCGCCTAAGTCCCCACCCCACCCCACCACAGCACTCTACAGCCACTTTGAGCATGCAGTTCTATGACAAAAGTTGCTCAGCTCACTTAGGGCTTTCATTTGGTACCAAATTTGACCACTTTTGAAAAATTTCAATTTTGACCGAAAATCGCCTAAGTCCCCACCCCACCCCACCACAGCACTCTACAGCCACTTTGAGCATGCAGTTCTATGACAAAAGTTGCTCAGCTCACTTAGGGCTTTCATTTGGTACCAAATTTGACCACTTTTGAAAAATTTCATTTTTGACCGAAAATCGCCTAAGTCCCCACCCCACCCCACCACAGCACTCTACAGCCACTTTGAGCATGCAGTTCTATGACAAAAGTTGCTCAGCTCACTTAGGGCTTTCATTTGGTACCAAATTTGACCACTTTTGAAAAATTTCATTTTGGACCACCTGACCCCTTACCGACCTGACCCCTCAGACGGCCAAGTGGAGCCAGCCCAGCAAAATGGGTGCGTTGTACAGCAAAACGGACACCGGAAATGAGCTGGGCGCACCACAAAACCCCTATACCGAAAGTTTTGAGAGGCCAAGTAGAGCCTAGTATGGACCTCCAGGACACGGTTGCCGACATGACCCTCCAGACGGCAAAGTGGAACCAGCCCAGCAAGATGGATGAGTCGGACGGCAAAACGGACACCGGCAATAAGCTGGGCGCACCAGAAAACCCCTATAGAGAAAGTTTTGAGAGGCCAAGTAGAGCCTAGTATGGGCCTCCAGGTAGCGGTTGCCGACATGACCCTCCAGACGGCAAAGTGGAACCAGCCCAGCAACTTGGGTCAGTCGGGCAGCAAAATTAATAGCAGGAATCGATTCTCCGACCGCAAAAACCTTTGTATGCAAGATTTGAGCCTTCCAGGTCGCAAAATAAGCGAAAAAACCAAGTTCAAAGTTGGACCCAAAATTCACCAACTTTGGCAGGCCAGTACCCAAAACTTACGCTCAGGGCCGGAAAATCATATAGCAATTGAATGACCCTGATATGTGTCCTATTCAGCCATATAGGCAGTATTGCCCCATATATAGCCCAGTCTGACTTATTAAGGTGACATTGAAGCATACTTTTTGGTCATTTTAGCGTTTTGGCCGACTTTGGCCCCCCACCAAAAATTTTTTCCGGCTCTGGGAGGCATAAAAACTAGCCTATCGGCTTATTTTTGTTGCGTACTCCTAGAATATATATGGTTTTCATAGGCAAAAATTTTTCTATCTGTTGTTATTAAAGCTACAAAACCCCCTTACCAAACGTCAAAGCGGAGAACCGGAAAAAAAACATCACTCTCGTAAGCGATTTTTGGCATAACTTTTTAACAGAAAGTGGTACGGGGATGAAACTTCGCACACATACTAAACTCGACACGTACAATTTTTTGCGCACATAATCTGCGCAGGATCTGCGCAGGAATCTGCGCAGCTTCTGCGCAGCCTTGTTTTACACGGTCATTCGACCATTTTCACTCATATTATAGGGGTCGCTACCGCGACCCCTATGATTACGAATACAACTGTTGCAGAGCTATGCTCACAAATTGGTAAACTGTTACTGAAGAACTGCCACCAGCATCAGTCCGGGTAGTTTCCGCGAATATGGGTTGTTCAGCGAAGCTGGTCCATATTAGTGCGCTTTTAACCTACTCCTCCTGGTATTTACAACCTGCCCCTCCCATATTAACGTTTTAAAACCTAGTCCTCTGTCCGCTTAAAATCCAGTGTCACCCATATTGCATTTTTCATGCTCCATCGGAGCATTTTTATTCTTGTATATAGTTTGCGTTAAGCAAATTTTAATACTAGGGGGAAATGCCCTCGACGGCAACCAACTTGGTAGAATAGGGAAAGACTTGAATGTTAAATAAACGGTGCGTGGTTACAATTGAGATTCTGCTGAAGCGGAAAAATACCAATTCTCAGCGCCTAAAATGACAGAAACCAGTTTGAACCAGCGGTTTTGAAAGATCGGTAGACGCCAGGAACCAGCCGTTCGGTGGCAAATTAGCACATGTCCCAAACATATTGAATCCCGAACATAAGCTTATTTCGCCAAGAATTGCGATAGTTATTCATTTTTTTGATTCTCAAAATCCTTTGACCTTTGCCGCTTTTCCAACTTTGACTGGATATTACTTGCGACTCACTCACTGGAAAAATTTTTCAATTAGACTTTCAGGACCGCTCATGTGTCATATTTCATGTGATGCATGCGGTAATTAAAAATTTGAAAATTGATTTTTTTCTAAAAATACCACTTTTTCACCCAAAATTTCGGCAATGTGAATCCAACGAAAGCTAGTAAAAGTAGCATAATCATAAAGTTTGATCTGAGCTGAATCCGACGATATAAAGTTTTCGTTCCTACGACTTATATTTCCCCGCAATGAATTTTTAAACAATTTCCCTATTTCAGCTGATTTCTGACAAGTTGTGATATGTCGCATTGATTTGCCGCAAATAGTGAAAACTAGCCAAAAACCAGCTAAAATGCGAAATTGTTTAAAAATTCGTTGCGGGTGCCTGGGTTTTTTTAGGCAAAAATAAGTGGGGGGGGGGGACGCCCCCCCCCCCATTAGTGGGGGGGAGGTCCAAAAGTGGGGGGGGGGGCAATAAAATGGGCTAAAAATGCCAAAAATACCGTATAAAAAGCCTGTTTTCTACATATACTGTTATAACTAATCTTAAAAGTGCTCAAAAATTAAGTTTTGGCACCAAAATAGACGATTTTTTACCAAAAATTTCCGGCGACGCCGGAAAAATTTTGAAAATTTTGACCAAAAATCCTAAAAATTTGGCATTTTCTGGGCACCTTAGGGTGAGTGGGGGGGCGGAAGCCCAAACAAGTGGGGAGGGGACCGAGTGGGGAGGGAGAGGTCGAGTGGGGGGTAACCCAAAATGTGGGGGGGCGCCCCCCCGCCCCCCCCCAGTAAAAAATCCCCAGTGTGCAACATAGGTCGTAGCTACAAAATCTGTATAGCGTTGGACTGAGCTCAGATTAAACTTTATGATTATGCTATTTTTACTCACTTTTGCTAGATTCGCATTGTCAAAATTTTGGGTCAAAAAGTGGTATTTTTCAAAAAAAAATCGATTTTCAAGTTTTGAAAAACCACATACATCATATGAAAGCTGACACGTAAGCGGTCCTGGAAATCCAATTGAAGATTTTTCCATTGAGTGAGTCGCGAGTAATATCCAGTCAAAGTTGGAAAAGCAGGCAAAGATCAAAGGATTTTGAAAATGGAAAAAATTTAATAACTATCGCAATTCTTGACGAAATAAGCTTATATTCGGGATTCAACATGTTTGGGACATGGGCTAATTTTACCGAACGGCTAGTTCCTGGCGTGTACCGATCTTACAAAACTTAAAAAATCGTCTTCTTTTGATCAATTTTAATTTTTTTAAAATTTTTTCAACCAAAAGAAAGTTCATGCCATGACGGTTCAGAAAATATATACATTGCTGTAGCAAAAATGTACCAGTAATTCAGTATAAACAAAACAATTTCGCTCCCTACATTTTTTGGTCAGACTTTAGTTGAACGTATTTGCTGAAGCGGAAAATGCCTATTAATAGCCTTTCATAACTTAATACAAGGTGCGTCATCTTAGGCTGGAAGACCACTGTTCATGGCCTTTTCAGAAGTTTATACACGGTGCGTCATCTTAGGCAGGAGGACCGTTTTAAGAACCTAAAACACGATGCGCAAACCACGTAAATTATAAATGGAAATTCAATAAATTCAATTCAATGAAATTTTGATTTTTGACCCTTGGCAGAGATGCCACAGCCCGCTGGTTCCACTTTAGATGGGTCCTCCAATGACAAAAATTGTTCACCTCATCAATGGCTTTCATTGATACCGAACTTGCCACCTTTTCGAAATATCGACCTTTGACCGGTCAGGACCCATGGCCAGGGCGCCTCAGGCTGCTAGGGACATTTTAGAGGGGTCCTCCAATTACAAAAATTGTTCACCTCACCAAGCGCTTTCATTTGATACCAAATTTGACCAATTCTGGAAATTTTGAATTTTGACCATTTTTGATAAAGGCCGGGCCCCTGTCCAGGGCGCCACAGGCCGCTATGGACATTTTATAGGGGTCCCCCAATGACAAAAATTGTTCACTCATCAATGGCTTTCGTTTGATACGGAATTTGACCACTTTGGAAAATTTCGATTTTTGGCCATTTTGGGCCCGGTCCCCGGTCCGGACCCCTGGACAAGGCACCACAGGGAACCCGGCGAAACCCATTATAGCCTATGCTGTAGTCCTTCTCTAGCACACCCCACACGCCAAATAAGAAAGACCTGCGCACTGTGGACTTTTCTGTATATGAGGCTAAACTGGCATTTTTTAGGGTTTCGAAAGTGGGGGGATGGGGGCTTCGCCCCCACCCCCAGGGAGGGGGAAGTGGGGCTTTTTTCAATTCTCGGGGTCAATTTTCATATCTCAAGATCTACGGACCGGCTGAAATTTTCGCAGCATGCACCACTGCCCACAGGCTCTTCACATAGAAAGTTTGAGATAGATCGGTCCACTCCTCCGCAGGCCGCTAAACAATGTCCAGACTTTATACATTCCCGTCAAATTTTCCCTATTCTCGGGAGAGCGCGTTATATATATATATATATATATACATATATATATATATATACATATATATATATATATATATATATATATATGTAATTATAGACAATAAAAACAAGAATAAAAATGCTCCGGTGGAGCATGAAAAATGCAATATGGGTGACATTAGGTTGTAAATGGACAGAGGACTAGGTTTTAAAACGTTAATATGGGAGGGGCAGGTTGTAAATGCCAGGAGGACTAGGTTAAAAGCGCACTAATTCGCTGAACAACCCATATTCGCGAAAACTGTCCAGAGTTTCTATCGGCTGCTGCTTGCTGTTGATATTAACAGTTCTTCAGAAAATTGTACGATTTGTCAGCATGGCCTGCAAGTATATATATGTGTCGTGCTCCTTATTATACAACTTAATAATACACGTACATAATGTCAACTGCTTTTCGCATCAACTTAATACAAGATTCTGCGCTGACACTGCAGAAAAAACACCTTGAACACCTTTCTACCAGAACTGCATTCTTTATTAGGAATAAGCTTTAATATTTCAAAATCGTCCCGCTTGCTTTGAAAGCTGAAGAATGCAGATCTTACTCGTATGTCATGTGGAGTGGAGCATGAGTGACCGCGAATATGGGTTGTTCAGCGAAGCTGGTCCATATTAGTGCGCTTTTAACCTACTCCTCCTGGTATTTACAACCTGCCCCTCCCATATTAACGTTTTAAAACCTAGTCCTCTGTCCGCTTAAAATCCAGTGTCACCCATATTGCATTTTTCATGCTCCATCGGAGCATTTTTATTCTTGTATATAGTTTGCGTTAAGCAAATTTTAATACTAGGGGGAAATGCCCTCGACGGCAACCAACTTGGTAGAATAGGGAAAGACTTGAATGTTAAATAAACGGTGCGTGGTTACAATTGAGATTCTGCTGAAGCGGAAAAATACCAATTCTCAGCGCCTAAAATGACAGAAACCAGTTTGAACCAGCGGTTTTGAAAGATCGGTAGACGCCAGGAACCAGCCGTTCGGTGGCAAATTAGCACATGTCCCAAACATATTGAACCCCGAATATAAGCTTATTTCGTCAATAATTGCGATAGTTATTAAATTTTTTCGATTTTCAAAATCCTTTGATCTTTGCCGCTTTTCCAACTTTGACTGGATATTTCTCGCGACTCACTCAATGGAAAAAATTTTCAATTGGATTTCCAGGACCGCTTATGTGTCAGCTTTCATGTGATGCATGTGGTTTTTCAAAATTTAAAAATAAGAGTTTTTCGAAATATACCACTTTTTGACCCAAAATTTCGGCAATGCGAATCCAACAAAAGCGAGTTAAAGTAGCATAATCCTAAAGTTTGATCTGAGCTGAATCCAACGATATAAAGTTTTCGTGGCTAAGACTTATATTTTCGCGAATATGGGTTGTTCAGCGAAGCTGGTCCATATTAGTGCGCTTTTAACCTAGTCCTCCTGGCATTTACAACCTGCCCCTCCCATATTAACGTTTTAAAACCTAGTCCTCTGTCCATTTACAACCTAATGTCACCCATATTGCATTTTTCATGCTCCACCGGAGCATTTTTATTCTTGTCCTATTTCATTTTTAAGGTTCTCAGTAAACAGCAAAAACGTTAAAGCTGTGTGAAAGAAACTTTAAAAATTCCGCCAATCATTAATAGTCAACCGAAAGTACAGAACAAAGAAGCTTGAAAAGTTCCAAGTTCTTCCTTTTTCTCTATTTTGACAGAAATCCAACATCCAGTACCCAAACCCATGGCTGCAATAGTTTTAGTTGCTGTCCTGTATATAGCATATAGCACTCTACTGCAGCGCAACCAAATGCAAACTTTACTGTCAGTGAAGGAGACTCATAAAACACAATTTGCAATGCTCTTCCGAACTTGTATACTAAATTTCGGACGATTGCAACTTACCTGTAACTAGTTATAGGCCGTGCTGTACTTCAGCAGCACTCTACTGTAGCGCAACCAGATGCAAACTTTACTGTCGGTGAAGGAAACTCATACGGCACGATTTGCAATGCTCTGCCGCACTTGTGTGCAAAATTTCAGACGATTGCAACTTACCTGTAGCTAGTTACAGGCCGTGCTGTACTTCAGCAGCACTCTACTGTAGCGCAACCAGATGCAAACTTTACTGTCGGTGAAGGAAACTCATACGGCACGATTTGCAATGCTCTGCCGCACTTGTGTGCAAAATTTCAGACGATTGCAAGTTTTCTGTAGTTAGTTATAGGCCGTGCTGTACTTCTGCAGCACTCCACTGCAGCACAACCACATAGTAACATCGTAATAAGTATACGAAACGTATCTATAGTAGTTTGTCATGTCCTAAACTATCTGTATGCCGAATTTCAAATACCAATGACGAATGAATAACTTGTTATCGAAGGTGCTGTGTTTGGGGCAGCACATACAGCACGGTGGAAGCTAGAGAGTGCACTAACTAACATAGCTACAGTTCCCCCTTACTCCAGAAACAATTTTCGCCAAGTTTCATATGTTTAGCCGTTTAGAGTAAGTCTACAGACAGCGTGCTATGGTTGTTGCATAGCAGTACAGCACGATAGCAGCATCGCACAGCGCTGCGACTATGCTCATCGTGTTCAGCGACCCCGATAACCTTTATATGCGTCCCACTATATGGCCCAAAACAGCATATTTAGGCCTATTTTTGACTATTTCCTGTAGAGTTGGGACTTAGAAATTTTCCGAAAATGGCTATTTGGCCGGACCAAATTTGGGCCGGCCGCCAGAACGATCCTGGCCAGATATCAAAAATCGCCCTCGTTAGGACATATAAACCCTTCCGTAGATCCTTATGCAACAAACCACGTCTCTCTAGCGTCTTCCCTGAGTCCTGTAGCTTTGACAAAAAATTGGCCATTTTTGGCCATTTTAGCGCCAAGTCCACTTTTGGCCGGCCGTACAGGTGGCCGGCCGGGCCGGGCAGCGAAAAAATATCAAAAAGGTTCACTTTCGGGGTATATACCTTCAGAAAAACCAAACTTCACCTGCTGAAAATGCCCAGATCGTTCTAACACTGCGACAGAAAATTGCATTTTTCCGAGCGTGACTTACACGGAAAAAAACAAACGGACCTAACTTGTCCGGAAGCGAAAATTTTCAAAGTTGGAAATTTTGACCAAAACTTTTTTGCGACTTGTAGTACTCGTCGTGTAGATTCCAACGATACCAAAATTGTCCAGTTTGGTTGAGTATTTAGCTGGCACGGAGCTCGAACGGGTCTCCAAGGGCCGCACTGAGCCTTTTACACCCATATTATAGGGGAGCGCTATCGCGCTCCCCTATAATTATTGAATGATTCCTTCAAAGATTATTTTCACATTTGCAAACTGTTTTAAACTTGTGGCAGACTACTCTAATTTATGTTATAACACGAATATCTGCACAAATAAAAAAGTTTCAAGAAAAGACAGAGCGGAGCGAATCAACATAATATAAATTTTTATGTGTTAAATTCAACAGCTAATTTTTGGAATAACGAAAAACAGTGATGTGGTGCTTGATGCTATGAATTGTTCCGCGTTACCTTGATCGAGTGAAATTCTATGTGAGGAACGAGATTTTATAGCAACTACGTATTATACAGTAAAAGCGTTAACAGAACTAGAAACAGCATGTCTCAACCTGTAAACGAGTAGTAACACTTTAAGATCAGACTTGTTGAAATCTCGAAAAGCAAAAGTACAAGCTGTTGGAGTTGGGCAATCAAGAGGAGATCGTTTATTTGATCCACGAATTCTTCACTATCAAACATTACAATTAGGTAGGTTTTCCAAGGTTTAGAATTACGTTCTTAACTAACCATTGATTGGACAACCAGGCTGTCCATTCATGTCTTTCAGATACTTTTTCATGATGTTATTATTCATGAAAACATCTTCCCAGTATACAGGAGGCTTGTTGCGATAGAAATACAAAAAATTGGTCAATTCTGGATCCTTCAAACCATCACTGTACACAAACGTGGCAGCTCGTTGATACAGCTGAATCATTTCAGTGCGATTTAAAACTGAAAACAAAAAGCACCAAAATAAAACTGCAGTAATAGGTCGTGCGAGAGCAGCCCCTTGTAGCACTGGTTTAAAACGTTGCTGTTGTTGTTGTTGTTGTTATTGCCGGGCTACTCAGCCAAGAGGCTATATGAGGGCGCTAACCTTTGTCTCTCCCCATCAGTCATAGCTAGTATGACTCTCGCTTCGTCGCCTGAATGCTGTCCCACAATGGGAAGCTAGAGCAGACACCTTCTTGGCCTTTCGGCTCCGGTAGTAAGACATCCAACTGCTCATACGCAAGGTAGAGGAGCACAGCATCTTTCGACACTCCAAGCCCCAAGCGCAGATGGGGTGGGAGTGTGGGACCAGAGACAAACCCGGAAAGTTGTGTGATTTAAGTGGTTTAAATTTAGTTGAAAGTGGTTTAAAACGTTCTCGAAGCTGACTGCACACTAGGTAATGTACTTCAAAATGCGCGACACTAATTTTTAATTATCTATCAGATAATTTAATTAATGTTAATTTAATCTTTCATCCGCCCGTAGCTGGCGGCTCTCAGCTATCGGGCGCTATGGCTACTGGGATGCCATTGCTGCTTTTATGCGACAGGCTCAAAACAATTCTCTTCTTATAATGAAAACTTCAACCGTCAAAAGCTAACAAAATGAAAATATAAGTTCGTATGTTCACTATGCCGGCATAAAAGGGGCAGCGGACATTGTCCGCCGTTGACAATTGAGCCTTCCCTCTCCAAAGGTAGTTTCACGCCCAGATAGGAAGACCCGACCGAACCCGTTACAGTGATCACTGATCAGCCTTACTAAGTAACAGGTCGCTACAGACGGCAGCAGTAAACTGTCATCGATGTGTATATAGTATACTAAAGACAAGGTATAAATCTTTTCATGGTTTTGAGTTGCGTTGCGGCCTTTTGCTTATTTATTTTAGGAAAGGTAAGACAGAGAAAGATAACGGAAGGAGCCAACCATGAATTTTTCTCAAGTCTGCGAACTTCGGGAATGGTCATTGGAATCTTCTGGAAGGATGGTAAAACAACCAAATCAGATAAGCCTGCCCGCTATCCGGTGACCAGCGACCACATAGGGGACCGAGCGTTAAAGGAGGTCAGCCATGCGGTCTGAACCGTCGCAAGACGCCGGAACTTAGACTCCTGTTCTGTACTGTCATGGTTTCGCTCAGCTTGCCTGTACACACTAAAATGTGCAGGGGGTGGCTCTCCGAATTAAGATTCCTACATTTACAGTTTTCTGTAAATGTTTCCATTGTGGGGCCTCGCGAAGGCTCACCGGCTAGCGGGCGGAAGTATATAACTATACCTACCAACAAGGCCGCACCCAGGGGGGGTTCAAGGGGTCTAGACCCCCCCCCTTTTGGGATGACAAAATAGAAAATTTTTGCTATGTTTATGGCAAAAACAGCTATTTTTAAAAAATTTTCGCGCCTTCGGCGCGATAATTTACTTTATGCAAGAAATTAAAGTCCAATGTACTGTTTTTGGGCAAAAATGCAATATTTTTTCAACTTCTGGGGGGCTCCGCCCCCCCGACCCCCCGGTGCATGTTTCCATGGCCCCCCCCCCCTTTCAAAATCCAGGGTGGGGGCCGGCCGACCAACCTAATCTTTCATCCAATTTTACTTTTTTTCCTATGCTGAATTAGGTCATCTTTAACTGACAGATAAAGATTAGCAATAATGGCAATTGTCTGGATTGGACCATACCTACTCTATATAATGTAAAAATGAGAAAAGTCAGTGACGGTTAAAAAAATCAAATCGAGTTATGTACTACGTAACTCACAACGCAGATGAATGAATTTAATCTATGCTCAACAAATAACTTACATACTACGTATTTCTTACTTGATTTAAATTTAACACTTTGTGATGCCAACATCCGATTGGATATTTTTGATTGACAAGCCACTGAGACTTCATACCAAGTTCCAGCCTTCAACTAAAAACAATACGACAACAATGCAAAGAATTGCAAATAACAGGACTGTGGGAAGTCAGAGTCAAAATTGAAAAAAATTAACATTCTTGTATCCGAAGAAAGAGACATAAGCAGAGAAAAACATTTACAAACGGTTTTCAATCCTCGTTGATATATCCTGGGTTTATTTTACTGGGGGGGGCGGGGGGGCGCCCCCCCCACTTTTTGGGTTCCCCCCACTCGAGCACCTCCCCCCCACTTTTTTGGGCTCCCCCCCCACTCACTATAGGGTGGCCAGAAAATGCCAAATTTTAAGGATTTTTGGTCAAAATTTTCAAAAAGTTTCCGGCTTCGCCGAAAATTTTTGATGACAAATCGTCTTTTTTGGTGCTAAAACTTGATTTTTGAGCACTTTTAAGCAAAGTTATAGCAGTGTATGTAGAAAACAGGCTATTTATACAGCATTTTTAGCATTATTGGCTCATTTTATTCCCCCCCCACTTTTCGACCTCCCCCCCACTAGTGGTGGGGGCGTCCCCCCCACTTATTTTTGCCTAAAGTAAACCCAGATATCTTATTAAATCTTATTAGGTAAGGTAAAGGTAAAGTGGCCCCCGGAGAGAACTCCAACCTACAGAAGGTTATAGGGTGCCGGTGCTTATCTCCGGATTCACAGCCCGAAGCCAGAAGCGACAACTCTAATGTTGACTACATCTGCGGAAGGGGGGGCAACCCTTCATCAGGCATTACGCCAGATCACAGACCTGGGCTTATTCTACTGGGGGGGGGGGGGGCCCATAAAAACCCACCCCCCCCCCCAAAATCGCCCCCCAAAAAAGTGGGTGCCGCTTTTGGTACCAACTTTTGCCCTGAAAAAATCGCTCAGAAGGCCAAATTTTCAAAAATTTTCCGGCCTTGCCGGAGATTTTTAGTCGATTTTTGCCTATTTAAGCACTAAATCCGCTTATTTTTGGCGATTGCTATAAAAATAGCTATAAATGCTATTTTTAAAATAAATAATAATAAATAATAAATAAATAAAATGCTATAAATTTTTAGCATGTTTTTAGAAAAATTTTGAACAATTCCCCCCCCCCCCCCCCCCCCCCCCCCCCCCCCCCCAAAATGACTGGCCCCCCGAGGGGCCCCCCCAAGAAACAATCCCTAGAACAAGCCCAGCAGACTCCTGTTACCTTCCCACCGCAGTGGTACCCATTTACCGACCAGTTAAGGATAGACAGCTGGGTTGGCTGGAGCCCACGGCGAACCGATATGTGCTTAGTCCCTTGCTCAAGGGGATTTGCGAAAGTCTTGTGGCAGCGGGGGTTCCAACCTGGGACCGTAAGATCTTTAGTCGAACACCTTACCACTCGGCCATCGCGGCACTAATTAATTAAATCTTATTAACATATTATATTAATATATATGTTAATTTACCCTTATTTCTGCGCTTTAAACCTTTCAATAGCAAGTTTTTTAAGATTTCAAAATTTTTTGCGCCTTCTACGCAAAATTTACTCAATTTTTGCATAATTTACGTTTACTTTTGCGTTTCAAACCTATTTTTAAAAACATTTCAACTTCTGGGAGGCTTTGCCCCCCTCCCCAGACCCCCAGATTTTCTGAGGTCCGCCCCCATTAGAAAAATATTCTATGTCCGCCATTGGTACCAGGAAGGATCGGCATATTTTGTCAAACCACTCGGATTTTATGTTATATTCGACACACAATTTTTGGATACAGTTCAGAATATTTCTGCTCAGCGGCAGCAGCAACCCCCCAATTCTTTCTGTTTGGAAACATTACAGCAATGATCACATAAAGATCAAAAATCGAATTTTAGCTGGCAATTTCGCAAATGAAGCCCGATAGAAAAATTTTGGAACCGTAGTGACCCCCTGACCTCTATGGTGCAAAATTTCATGCCGGTAGAGCTTGTGTAGCGTAAGTAATAAAAAATGAATTCACAAAAGAAAAATCACTTGTTCACAAAAAACAATCACCGCCGGATCTGATCTCATACAGCTAGGAAATTTTTCTTGTCATGCATAAATAGAGCATAGTCCATAGTGTTATTATGTAAAAAATTTGGACCTCCAAGTTTACAAGAATAAAAATGCTCCGATGGAGCATAAAAATGCAATATGGGTGACACTAGGTTGTAAATGTACAGAGGACTAGGTTTTAAAACGTTGAAATGGGAGAGATAGGTTGTAAATGTCAGTAAATTGTAAAGACTAGGTTAAAAGCGCACTAATATGGACCCACTAATATGGACCAGTTTCGCTGAACAACCAATATTCGCTAAAACTGCCCAGACAGTTGCTCTCGGCAGTTCATCAGAAAATTTTATGATTTGTCAGCATGACCCTGCAAGTATATAATATGTAGTCGTGCTCAAGGTTTTTTTTAGGCCATAGCTTAGGCCATGGCCTAAATTTATGAGTCGATGGCCTAAAGAATTTTGGCCGCTGAGGCCATTTGGCCTAAATTTTTCGACGAAAACCCAGTTAAATTTTATTGATTTTTAAGTAAAAACAACAATTTTCTAAAAAATTTTTCGCGCCGTCGGCGCGAATTTATACATTTTCCCTTGTATTTCTGGGCTGCGCCAGCGACCAGCTAGTTACATTGTCTATTTGCACTCATAAATACACATTCAAGTTATAATTTCATTTACTACTATAAAGATTTCATCGAAGAAATGTTATTTTAGTATATATGTTAGTTTGCATTATTTCAATTAGTTCAATTTTTTTCTTTCTTTGGTTCATACTCGTATGCTCCTACCTGTTTTAATTTTCAATAAAAATTCATTAACTCCTGACGTAATACTGTCGATAATTATTTCTATATATTATTTCTATGCGAACAAGGTTCTGTTTTTGCCATTTTAAGGTAAAAAGGTAGTTCTTCTAGTGTGTTAAACAGTGACGATGGCGATTTTTGTTGTTAAACAGCGATTTTTGAATATATAACGCGTGAACACATGATAACTGTAATTTTAAGAATGCGTACAATAACGCACAACCTAAAAATTAACAAAATTTGAATGGCCTAAATTTTTTGGCTGATGGCCTAAAAAATTTGAGTCGTTGAGGCCATTTGGCCTAAAGTTCGGCGACCAAAAAACCCTGGTCGTGCTCCTTATTATACAACTAATCATACACGTGCATAATGTCAAGTGCTTTTCACATCGACTTAATACAAGATCCTGCGCAGACAGTGCAGAAAAAATACCTTGAACACCTTTCTACCAGAACTGCATTGATTTAATGGAATAAGCTTTAATATCTCAAAATCATCGTGCTTGCTTGGAAAGCTGAAGAATGTACGTACGTATATATCTTACCCGTATATACTCATATGTGGAGTGGAGCATGAGTGACCGCGACATTAGCTGGTTATATATAGACCGTGCTGTACTTTAATAGCACTCTACTGCAGCGCAACCAGATGCAAACTATACTGCCAATGTAACAATATTAATTTGTCATGTCCAAGCTATCTACATATCTAATTTAATGTTTAACCGTTTACAGTAAGTCTACAGCCAGAGTTGTATTGTTGCTGCATAACAGTGCAGCAAGACAGCAGCACCGCAGCTGTAGCAGCACCGGCAGCTTTTGACCAGATAGATGATCCTGGCCACCCCCTGGGCCCGGCCCGGGTCCATCGGCCGGACCGTCTGCCAGAAGGGGGTTGGGATACGATAAAACATGCGCTATATAGGTTTTCCGGGTCGCTGAGCTCGAATTTGACATTAGTTTTGCCCTAGCGGTTGCTCCAGAGGCATTTTACAAAAAGTTGATAGTGATTTTTCTTTTATAAATTTGTTCACAAAAAATCACCCGCCGGTGGCGAAGCCAGAAGACATAACAGAGAATCCAATATATGGTTGAATAGCTTAGAGTTAGGACATGACACATGGATAATATGGGCTAACTGCGCAAACCATAGTGAGTACCAGCAAAAATTTCAATTTTGGTAAAGAGTTGTCCCAGGGTCGGATTTTGGGTGGGTCGACTATTTTGAGCACCCTAGTCGGAGGAGTTGGGTCTCGGCAGCCAAACTCACATATTATGTTAAGATGGGGACTTGCGGCTATTACCATGGAAAAATTTTTCTGGCTGCGGCTTGTTGTTAGCCGTCTAGGTGGGTGACTTTTTGTCAATTTTCGGAGTGATTGTATTTTTTGTGAACATTGCTATACTAAAATGGAATGGAAAAACTGCGTATATCCAAATGACAGTAGTTATACAACTCCTGTTTCTACGCCAGTCAATTCAAAATCAATACGTGCTAGCTTCAATGGCAAGATCGACTTCCAGCTTTGTTAATTAAACTAACCTTCATCCGCAGATTATGTTTAGATGGAGGATACTCAAAACAGCAGTTTTCATGACCAATAACTTTCACCACAAAATGGTAGGGCTCCGCTAAAGCAAAAGCACGCAGAGCTCACTATAACTGAACAAAAATAAACATTTTGGAAAAGCAACATTCGTAATTTTAACGCGTTGTTAAAACTAATATGGCGGTTAGACTAACAATCCAAAAAATGGAAACAGTAGGATAGGGCTGGCATTTTTCTAGTGGGGGGACCCCCACTTTTCTAAAGCCCCCCACTTTTTTGGGGGCAGCGTTTTGTTTCAAAATTGGATTTCATCAAATTTTCGTCATTTTTATCTCGCCTAAAGGCGAGATAGCTGTTATCGGTTCTAGCGCAAAATGAACTGAGTATCTTCACCGTTGAAATTTCACCCTATGCTTAACACTTGCTCCTACTTCAGGACAAGTTTTTGTACGGAGGGGGCTTGTTGAGAAATTATCAGTAAGAAGTACGATTTTGTCAAAACTTTATTTTTAACTTATTAAACTAATTTTCGCATAGTTTTGTTGATATTTAAAATGAAGGGGGCGGCTTTATTTTCGTGTCATAGTTCTTTTCAAAGTACTCCTCTTCCAAGGCCCCCCTTGGTTGCAATAAAAGTTTCCACTTTCATTTTCACGTAATATGCAAATTAACTTCTGCAATAGGATGTTAGTTGTGCAGTCAGCGATGCTCAAATGATGTAGCAAAAACAGATCAAACAGACAAGTAGCCAGAAAAGTAAGGGGCCTGCTATGATTGGGCTACTTTTCTGGCCTATGAAGGATTGGCATAGTAACAAATATCGGACACAGATATCTTAGCTAGCAGCTTTCCGAAGTACTGTCGCTGATTTGAGTTTTAGTTCCCTTTTTGCAAGAACCACCACAATTAATTAAAAATGCTCAGTCATCACGATTACTTTTTGGCACAATGATTAAGCTAATTGTACTCATTGTACGAAAAAACACCAGACAGCTGTATATACACATATCGCATCTACAGATAAAGGAAGTTAAGGTTTTGCGAAAACTTAGGCTTAAGGAAGAAAGATACGTAATTAATAGCAACCAGAAACAAGTTTCAGCAACAATCAAACTGTAATTTGATATGGTGAATGTTTTCCACCTTGCAAAGTACTTATTATCTGTGTGCGACAAGTGGCTGCCTCATAGTTTCTACAAGGATTAAATATTCTCTTTCATTAGCCAAAAGTTCCTCCAACTTTGGCAATACTTCAATTTGAATGTCAATTACCAGTGCGCAAATGTATAAGATACTGATATTTTTCGCCAGAGCGGTAGATCTTTGCGTAAGCATCAACCCTATAGTAGGTGTCTACTAGCCTGCAGTATTTTAAATTATTTACTTGCAAGAGGCTGGTCAACTAAGTAAATTACAGCATTGCGAGAAGGTGACTCTGTATCCATATGTTTTTATAACACAATTCTCGAAAACAGAGTATCCTAATCCGGCAGAGAGGCAGGATTAGTTGCCTCCAAACTCACGTCAGCCAAGGTCTAATTGCAAAAATATATATTTTATGAATGCCGTATCCCTACATCAAGTAATCAGCATTAGTATCTCGTTCGTTTGCTGTAAGAATTTTAGTTCTCGAAACGTAACCGAGGTTGAGGTTGTACATATCTGTGAATATTGCTTTTTAAAAACTAACTGATTCAGTCTTTGGTATGTCGAAGACCAAACACAGCGTCGAGATATTGCTCCTTTTAGGAGCCAACTTGTTATTTTCTGAACGTCATTTTTATTTGTCCAATGTCAAAAATAAATTTCTGCAGAAATGCAGTTTTGTTTTGATTTTAGGTTATATTCCTAATTTTGGTTGAACTTTACATTGTTGGTGTGTGTTGCTTCATATTTCACATTGTCACGCTAATATATATGCTACCTTACATACTCATATAATAATATCTGGTGTCAATGTATATGTATCATGTCTTTGAGCATTAACAATGACGAGAACAACCCGATACAGTTTGGGGGGTGTGGGAGGCGGAGCCCCCCCCAGAAGTTGAAGAGATTGTTTCCTTTTTAGATGTAATCATTCATAAAATCTTTAATTCTATTCATTTTGCAGAAACAAGAAAATTTTTAAAAATTTACAGTTTTTTGAGCGAAAATTTTGCTAAAATAGCACGACATTTTAAGCTTTTTCTATCCAAAAATATGGCAAAAACTTTGAAAATATGCGTATACGCGCGAGCGAAATTTTGTTGACATGCCTTTATTCCGGTTTTCATGTTTGCTTTTTCCTACCTTCAAATCGCGACGACGGGGCTGCCCTCCAGATCCATCCCTAGTAGTTATAACATTTCTATAATAAACGTTCTTAAACATCCTGGTCCGTACGTATATAAGCTCTCATTTCATTCTAGCCGAAGAGAAAGTTCATTTTTCAAAGAAAATATTCAGCGAAAATGGTATGAGAAGCATGCATCAAAACGCAATTGAAGGATGTAGCATGAAGTCTCGTAATCTATGGCTTTGTATTATAGGGGAGCGCGAGAGCGCTCCCCTATATAGCCATGGGGGGAAAAAAACCCACTTTTTCGGATTTTGGCTGGAACTTTTTTGTTATAAGAGCTATCTGAGAACTCTATATACCATCGTACTTGGCGTACTTAGAACTTTCTTTTAAGCCCATTTGCACTTCTCTAGGTTGTACCGTTAGGCCGGTATAATGCAAAAAGTAGCGGGGGAAAAAACCCAATGGGGGAAAAAAAACCCAAATGGGGGGAAAAAAACCCACCCCTCACAGGTCCTAAAAATTGTCGTAGCGCGATTCTGACACTTCCTGTGTAAAATTCAACTCTTTTTTAGTTAGTATGAGTCAAAAAACCCGACCTAGGTAGCTTTTTTTGAGATCTCATGTGCCATTGAAAATGCAGCATCAAATGGACAGGTTTCATAAAGTTTAACACATAAACATAGGGCAATTTTTGAAAAATGCTAAAAACGATGTAATTTGATAAAACTTATTATTCTAACGTGTAGAGAATGGTTTTTTACGTACAATTGGCTATTAAAAGTCACAATTAGACCTCTGCTGGGTCATCCAGCAGCGAAATTGCACTTTTAGGGTTTTATGCCTCTAGCTACCCAAGTATTCAAAATTGTCCAAATCTGACAGCATAGGGTGACGCAGCGTCCTCGATAATATCGTACTACAGTCCCGAATTGTTTCCCAGTTGAGCTGGTAAAAAATTTTTCAAAAAAATTTGGGTGGGTTTTTTTCCCCCAAAGTGGGTTTTTTTTTTCCCCGCCACGTTTGGCAATGTGCCAGTCTAACGGTGCATCGGATCGGTCTAATTTTTGCTGTGTTGCAAAAGGAGGACGCTTTGCCATCGTTGAGATTTTTACAAAATTTTTCGCCCCCCACCCAAACAAAAAATATCACCGGTCAAACTTTTTGCAAATTTTTAGGAAGGTTGGATCAAAAAGTAGCTATCATTTTCAAAATGTCATAAAATGAGCAAGAGTGAACCAAATGACCTGATCTTTGCACACATAGGTTAGAAAGAGTCGCGCTTTCTGCTGGTATGTTTTGGAGCTCCTAGCTCCAACCCGTGACCCAGGAGGCGGGTGGGTTTTTTTTCCCCCCAAAAAGGGGGTGGGTTTTTTTTCACCCCATGGCTATAATATGGGTGTAAAAGGCTCTGCGCGGCCCTTAGAGACCCGTTCGAGCACTGTGCCAGCTAAATACTCAACGAAACTAGACAAATTTGGTATCGTTGGAATCAGCACGACGAGTACTACAAGTCGCAAAAAAGTTTTGGTCAAAATTTCCAACTTTGAAAATTTTCGCTTCCGGACAAGTTAGGTCCGTTTGTTTTTTTTCCGTGTAAGTCACGCTCGGAAAAGGGCTTTCTTCTGACTTAATGATAGAACGATCTGGGCATTTTCAGCCGGTGAAGTTTGGTTTTTCTGAGAGGCAGGGACGTGTTAATGTACCTTTTTGATAGTTTTTCGCCGTCCGGCCCGGCATGCCACCTGGCCGGCCGGCCAAAAGTGGCCTCACGGCTATTTTGGCCAAAAAAGGCCTATTTTGTGTCAGAGTTGCAGAGCTCAGGGAACAAGCTAGAGAGACGCGGCTTGTTGCATAAGAAACTTTGGGTTGGGTACCATGGAATAGCGAGGGCGATTTTCGATATCTGGCCGGGATCGTTCAGGCGGCCGGCCCAAAGTTGGTCCGGCCAAATAGCCATTTTGGAAAAATTTCTAAGTCCCAACTCCACAGAAAATAGTCAAAAATAGGCCTAAATATGCTGTTTTGGGCCATTTAGTGGGACGCATATAAGGGTTATCGGGGTCGCTGAACACGATGAGCATAGTCGCAGCGCGGTGCGGTGCTGCTATCGTGCTGCACTGTCATGCAGCAACCATAGAACTCTGGTTGTAGACTTACTTGAAACGGTAAAACATATTAAATTGGGTCTATAGATGGCTCATGACATCTCAAATTAACGTAGCTACATTGACACTATAGTTTGCTTCCGGTTGCGCTGCAGTAGAGTGCTGCTGAAGTACAGCACGGGCTATAACTAACTACAGATTAGTTTCACTCGTCCGAAACTTTGCATATGAGTGCGGCAGAGCATTAGAAATAGTGCCGTACAGGTTTCCTTCACTGGGAGTACAGTTTGCATCTGGTTGCGCTGCAGTAGAGTGCTGCGGAAATACAGCACGGCCTATAACTAGCTACAGATAAGTTGCAATCGTCCGAAATTTTGCATATGAGTGTGGCAGAGCATTAGAAATAGTGGCGTACAAGTTTCCTTCACTGGCAGTACAGTTTGCATCTGGTTGCGCTGCAGTAGAGTGCTGCGGAAGTACAGCACGGCCTATAACTAGCTACAGATAAGTTGCATTTGTCCGAAACTTTGCATATGAGTGTGGCAGAGCATTAGAAATAGTGGCGTACAAGTTTCCTTCACTGGCAGTACAGTTTGCATCTGGTTGCGCTGCAGTAGAGTGCTGCGGAAGTACAGCACGGCCTATAACTAGCTACAGATAAGTTGCACTTGTCCGAAACTTTGCATATGAGTGTGGCATAGCATTAGAAATAGTGCCGTATAAGTTTCCTTCACTGGCAGCACAGTTTGCATGTGGTTGCACTGCAGTAGGGTGCTGCGGAAGTACAGCACGGCCTATTGGAACTTTTCAAGCTTCTTTGTTCTGTGCTTTCGGTTGATGGCGTAATTGGCGTAATTTGTAACGTTTCTTTTATGAAACTTTGACATTTTCACTATAGGTTTACTGGGAACCTTAAAAATGAAATAGGACAATAATAAAAATGCTCCAATGGAGCATGAAAAATGCAATATGGGTGACTTTAGGTTGTAAATTGACAGAGGACTAGGTTTTAAAACGTTAATATGGGAAGGGCAGGTTGTAAATGACACAGAAGACTAGGTTAAAAGCGCACTAATATGGACCAGCTTCGCTGAACAACCCATATTCGCGATCACTCATGCTTCACTCCACATATGTCGTATACTAATAATATCTTCAGCTTTCCTGGCTATCGCGAGGATTTTGAAATATTAATGCTTATTCCAAATAAACAATGCAGTTCTGCTTACAAGTTGTTCAAGGTCGTTTTTCTGTCATGCAGAATCTTGTATTTAGTCGGTGCGAAAAACAGTTGATATTACGTAAATCTATTATTAAATTGTATAACGAGCACAACTACGTACTTGCAAAGTCATGCTGACAAGTTATAAAGTTTCTGACGAACTGCCGATAGCAACTGACTCGGCAGTTTTCGCGAATATGGGTTGTTCAGCGAAGCTGGTCCATATTAATGCGCTTTTAACCTAGTCTTCTGTGTCATTTACAACCTGCCCCTCCCATATTAACGTTTTAAAACCTAGTCCTCTGTCAATTTACAACCTAAAGTCACCCATATTGCATTTTTCATGCTCCATTGGAGCATTTTTATTCGTGTTTACTATATATATTTTTGCTTTATTGTTGTTTTCCTTTGAAACATGGTGTTAGAAAAGTGTCCCCAAATATGCTCAGGCCATCTGTGAAAGTCACCTGCGCCTGTAAGTTGAAAACTTCGACTTTTATTTTTGGCTGAGATGTAGCCCCTTCTCTGTCGGCTGCACTGTAGCAAAGCCAGGCTAGTCTGCTAACTTTTGCTTGCTTACGCCAACTCATATGGAATTTTTTGTTTTGGTTTAGGCGACTCGCTGCAGTGCTCAGAGTGTGATGAGAACGCCATATGCTTTGGTGGATCCCTGTGTTTGTGTCCAGAGAATTATGTAGACCTATCCTCAATGTTCAACACCGGCATGAAATGCCACGAAAGTAAGAAAAATAATAGATCATTTTAACTTATTAAGAGTGAATTGTGAAGGTTCTGGGGTTAGGTGACCACTTCTGTGTCATTCCCTGTGTTAAGTCAGCTGTTTACGTTACTTCGTTAGCGCTGTTGTGTGTGTAGCTTACAATATAATTATAGTGTCTTTTCCACTATGCTTTGTGAAGAACGCCAGATTTTGTAGGTTGTCTGTCAGGGTATTTTTTAGGGATTTTTCCGGGGGGGGGGCTTCCCGGCGGCGGGGGGGGGGGAATTTTCGGGTGGGGGAAGATTTTTTTGCAAAAATAAGCCAAAAAGTATTTTTGGCGTATTCTGCATGGTGAAACACAGAAAGTTCTCAAAAATACCAGGATTTAAGGTATAATAGCCATTTTTACGAAAAAATCTCCGGCGATGCTGGAAAATTTTTGAAAATTTGACCATTTTTGAAAAAAATGTAGACCTCATTAAGGGGGCAGACCAAAATCCCGGGGGGGGGGCGATTTCGGGGGGGGGGGGGGAAGGCATTTTCGGGAAAGGTCAATTTCGGGGCCCGCCCCCTGTAAAACGACCAGCAATACGTAACTGAACGAAGTACA